>JAPJBO010002241.1:0-18761 GCA_030068145.1 Diplonema papillatum | reverse complement strand
AGAGAGAAAGAGAGAGGAGAGAGAGAGAGAGGAGAGGAGAGAGAGAGAGAGAGAGACGAGAGAGAGAGAGAGAGAGAGAGAGAGAGAGAACACACGTGCGACAGAACCCAGCACACCTAAACCTGCTGCTCTGGTAGCGACATCTGGGCAACTCAACAACGCTACAGCGCTGAGCGCGTAAAGTTGGTGTTTGCGCGTAGCACGTAGCACGGATCACGCCCCGTTCGTATCATGGTTTAACGACCCCCTCTAGTTCGTGCTTGTTCCAAGCTGACACTTGCAGGCACAGAAATCGGAAGCCGCCGAGTGCGCCTCTCGCAGCACCTTTCAACCAGAGCCGGAACGCTAGATACCAAGATCTACTCTTTTCCCGAACTGGCTTTCTCTTCTTGCCGACTTTATTATTCTGCGAGCTACGCCACGCTCGACAAAACTGCAGAGGTCGCCGTGTTGTGCTAGATGGTGAGCGCATAAACGGCGAAGCGTAAGTCGTCTAGCTAGCTGGTGAAAGGGTTAGTAACGGTTAGGAAAAGGCGAGCATCACCGGGGGCAAAGACTGTTTCACCGTGGTCCCCCCTCCCAGGGTCACGAAAGGCCTCGGTCAACGTGTGCCAACTGTCGCACAGCCAAAGGCCAGCCCACCGCGGCGGCACACGTGCGAGCTCCGAGGACTCTTGTCCACCTGTATTCTGGAGATCAGCCCGGGCAGAACTGCGACTCGCGACGCGAGAGCACCCCTCTTCCGCTTTCAACCCATCTATCGGGAATCGGGAATACAGTCGCGAAGAAGGGGCGTACGCTCGTGCGCACGAGCGAAGACGCCCCGACAATTTCTTTTTGCAACGAAAGAGCTCCGCGAGAGCTCAATCTCTTTTTGGCAGAGGGCGCTGCGTCTACGTCTCGTTCTTCCCAACCCCGACCGGCTTACTTCCTTGCCCGTGTGGTGACGCGCACTGGAAGTGCAAGAAGCGTGTAAATGAAGCGACCTCCGAGAAGGGGCGGTCGGCACTGCGCGTCGCAGCTCAGTCCAGCTCGTCGTACGCGGACTCGGACAGGAGCTGCGTGGGATCCTGGTGTTGCTCGGGCGCGGGTTTGCTGGTGACGCCGGCTTCCGCGGGTTGCGGCACTTCGCTTTCGCCGGAGTGCGGTGCGGGCTGATTTGTTGATCCTGCGAGCTGTTCCCCTTTTGCCATCTCAGCTGTTTCATTGGACTCCGATTCGGGGCTTTTTTCGAGTGCGTTCGCGTCGCACGCGAGAGGTTGCACCGGTTCTTCGGTCGAGGGCTCGGCTCGCTTGTCGGCGGCGAGGTCGGCTCCGTCGTCTTCGCCGTCGTCGTCGGCCGTCGCTGCAAGCGCTTTCTTCCACAGCGCGTCGTAGGCTGGCGTGCCCCACACCATCGGTCGATGGAGAGTCTTCGGCGCGTGCTTCTTCGGCAGCAGCCACCCGCTGCTGTGGACGTCTGGGCAGGTCGTGATGTACCCGCCGTCGGCGCCAGCAGCAGCAGCAGCAGCAGCGGCAGGACTGAAGAGGCCCGGGGCTTCGGCTGGCGGGGCGGCGGCAGGAACCTTCGCCGGGGCTGGGGCCGGCAGGTCATTTGTCTGTTTCGCCGCGACAGCCAGTTCAGGATCCGTCGCCCGGCTTTCAGCGGCCGGCGCGGTAGCGGTGTCCTGTACTGTCGGGACGGAAGGGTCAAGTTCCTTCGCTTGCTTTCCACTGGCCGGCGCGGCACTGGTCCTCTGTTCCGTCGGGACAGCAGGGCCAAGATCCGCCGCTTGATTTCCACTGGCGACCGGAGACGGAGGGCAGGCTGTCTCTTGGGCGGCCGCGTCGTCGCCGCAGCCCGCTTCGTCGGCCGCCGGAAGCGCGGCGGCGGCGGGGTCGGCGTGCCGGTCGGGCGGCGCGAATCCCGGCATCTCACCTCCGCGGAGGAGCATTTCGTGCTCCATCCGCCGGACCTCTTCCGACTTTGCCTTGTTCCGCTCGCGCTGCTCCGTGAACCACTTGTCTTCCGCAGTCGGCGACCGCGCCTCAAAATTAGTTTTGTGGAACTCGGTGTTCGGCGGTTGCGCCTGTTACGTTTGGGATTTCGTTGAAGTTTATAGTGTGGTACTCAGTTGCGACTCCACTAACACAACAAACCCTGTTTGGTCATATGGATTCTTCACGAGCGCAAGTAACGAAGCTCACTCGAGTGGGCCGATGAAGCCCCTTGTCAATCCCACTCAACGACTGTAACACGCACGCTCTTGACAGACGCTAGCGTCTGTCAAGAGCATGCGTGACACAGCCGTGTCTTAAAGGAGATGAGAGGCATTGGCTCACTGTCAATACCACTCAACGACTGTAACACGCATGCTCTTGACAGACGCTAGCGTCTGTCAAGAGCATGCGTGACACAGCCGAGATGAGAGGCATTGGCTCACTCTGTCAATACCACTCAACGACTGTAACACGCATGCTCTTGACAGACGCTAGCGTCTGTCAAGAGCGTGCGTGACACAGCCGTGTCTTAAAGGAGATGAGAGGCATTGGCTCACTCTGTCAATACCACTCAACGACTGTAACACGCATGCTCTTGACAGACGCTAGCGTCTGTCAAGAGCATGCGTGACACAGCCGTGTCTTAAAGGAGATGAGAGGCATTGGCTCACTCTGTCAATAGTGGACAATACCACTACAACGCAACAAGACCCCGAACTTCGCTGAAGTTTTGAAGTGCTTTGCTTCTTTGCGCTAAGGGTTCCAGTCCCTTAAACGAATCGACCTTTCGGATGATGTTGTTGGCGCACGTGTGTAGCCTTTGTAACATGATACGCTGCCGTCTCTTTTTGGTGATGACAGCCAGCGCAACATACACAACACACGTACACGAGTCGTAACCTTGGGGGAAGAAGCGGTTCTGAATCGCAGAAGCATGCCAGGGACTCCCCACCATTGCAACGAGAATCGCAAAAACGAGGAAATTTGCTGTAGCCCACGCTAAACACAGGTACAACTGAGTTTGGTGCCAGGGCGCACAAACAGACGCTTTTGATGCCCAAAAAATGCCCATGCATACCAGCCCCTGCGCCTTCAGTGCCTCCGTCTCCTGCTGAGCTTGGACGATGATCTGCTTGAACGCCCTGCGGTTCGCGTCGTTGCGATCCCTCTCCTCCTGGCGGATGGTCTCCCGCTCCTTCCGCTCCGCGTCGAGGCCCCCAGCGACGAAGGCAGTCACACAGCGCCTCTCGTCCGGGAAGACAGGGCGGTCGTCCAAGTACCGGAGCCCGGTGCACCTCCCCAGCATGTGCTTCCGATACGGCCTGATTTTCGCGCAAAACGGGTTTTGGTGCACGTACAGCGACAGCAGGTTCGGCATCTGCTCGAAAACTTCCACCGAGGCCTCGTCTTCCAGGTGGTTTGCCGTCAGGTCGAGTGTTTCGAGACTGGGGACCTCGAGCAGGTGCACGATGTCGTCGAAGCGTTTCAGGCGGTTGTTCTTCATGTGCAGCGTTTTCAGGTGCGTTAACGCGTCAAGGTTCTCAATGCGTGTGATGAAGTTGTTCGACAAGTTCAGGGACACCAAGTTGACCAGCTTGTCGAGCCCGCTGATGTTCCGGATGCAGTTTTCCTGCAGGTACAACTGCCGCGTCTGCACCAACGCATCCAGGTTCTCGATCTTTTCGATCGCGTTTCCTTCCAGCCAAAGGCACCTCGCGTTCACGTACTCGTCGATCTCGGCTATGTTGCTGAACCCCTTGTAGTGGAAGTAGAGGACGTCGTTCAGGTCCGGGGACCGGTACATCCCGGTGTCCTTGCAGATCTTGACGAGCTGCTTCCTGGTCATCTCCATCTTGGCGACCTCCTCTTTTCGCCGCACGGACAGAATCCTTCCTTTTTGCTGCGCTTTTCTCAAAGCGAATGCCTGTCCCCTCCTTCGAGATTATGCAAAGTGTCTACAAGTGCCTGTCCCCTCCTTCGAGATTATGTAGAGTGTCTACAAGTGTTGTCGACTGTGACAGAAAACGAGAAAATCCTATGCGCCGCTGCTGCTGCCGCTGATTCACCAGAGCAACTGCTCTGCTCAGTCGTTAAAGAGGTACTGCGTATGTTGTGTCGATCTGTTAACAAAAACGCGAAGTGCACGTTCATTCACCATCACCAAGGAGGAACCACGGACCGTGCATAAATTAACTGGAAGCCGTGAACAATCCAACCCTTGGACAGACAATTCCGCTTGTCTAGGTTAGGAAGAGCCTACTGCAATCTCGCCCGGAAATAAAGCATAGCGAAAAGGGTGCGAGCAAGCGGGGGAAAAAGGCAACATTTTAATGTGTGCCCTTCGTCTCTCTTATGTTTTTTTCTTCTTCAAACTCGCCGTCGACGAAATCATTAAGGGTAAGGCTTTTGTGTCTCTTCTTAACTTTAGGGTGTTTAATTTTTTTTTCTTTAGTTAGAGGCCGGCGTTGACCGACCGGGAAGCAGAACAGGGGGGGGGGTGATCCGCCTTTTTGCCCGGCACAAAAGCTCCGGGAAAATTTTGCCACGGTTCGACAAAACTGTGTTCTTCCACAAACTTAGACGCGTGGTCAAGCTCGCCTCTGCAAAATACTGCAAGAAACCCGGCGGTGTACGTGGATTGTCTGACAATAATTCGCGAGCACCGGCAGAACAATCGTTCCCTCGATCCACCCACGGGCTGTTGATCGAAGGGTCGCGGCTCGTTCGTGCGAGAAAAAGGGGCGACACGCTCGTTGCATCGCCTCTTATAGCGGCCGGCTTGTCACTCAATCACGCAATCGGCGGAAAAGAGCACTGCGGCGAGCAACCCAGTCGCGCCTCTCCTATTCACACACTCTCACACACGCGACCGTAAAACACTGGCTGCTTTTTAATTTCGCCTCTCTTGGAGTGATCCGCGCTTGCCAACCCTAACCAGGTGATCTGCGCTTGCCACCCACAGATTCGGTTATTCTGCTTTCATCGGCGGTTTCGACTTTTTTCAAAAGAAACTGCATCAAGCTGCCTCGTATCAATTATTTGGTGCTGACCGTGCCGAAGACCCTCTTCTCCGGAGTTGGGGGCGTCAGTCTCCCCACAAGAAGTCAGTAGAAACCCTGTAGGACCGTATGGCCATGCATGGATTCGGGCGCTGAACTTGTTGCATGAACAGTCGTCTTCCGTCTCCTCCAGTCGGAGAATCAATGCCTACCAGGCTACCTTTTCTACCTCCCGTGTCACCTGCACAAGAGTCAGACTGCAGTCAAACTCAACAGGGTCTTCTTTCCCCGCTGACAGCTTAGTCCGTTCCCTTGCAGACGTCTCAAACACGTTCGGCCGTTGATGCCGTAAACGTCCTCAATGCCCCGCAGCATGAGCAACCTTTTCAACAAGCGGCCCGACCCGCCTATACCCAGGTACAATAACAGGGTCCTATTCGTTGCGCACAAGCGGCGTGAGAATGTGCTTATTTGTTTTGGCTCGTTTGCATCACGCGTTGCACGCTCTTCGCTGACGGAATTGCAGCAGAAGCTTCTCAGCAGAATAAAATTGCCCGGAGATCATCATTGAGCTGGGTGGGTAGTGGGGCGGTTGTCGCTTGTCCAGGTTGCTTTGTCAGCGAGAACGATTTACGAGCGCAACCTCTGTTTGCTGAGGTCCAGAGACAGCAAAGAGAACTCTAAGTGAAACCCGGAGAAAAGAAATTAAAAAAATAACAGGTTTCCCTCCGCCTCTCCGCGCACCTCTTCCCATCACCGGGGGGACGCAGGGACAGACGCCCCCTGGCGGCCGGGTGAAGGAGACGAAGGAGAGAACATAATCAAGAAAAGAATTGCCTCAAGGAATAAAACAATCGATCAGCGAAGCAATATCGGTTTGCCTTTCTTGGAATGGAAAAAACGATCGGCAGAGCCGTATTGTTTTGCCTTTCAACGAAAAGCAGTAGATAAGAAAGGCACAAAAAAATACGGGAGAAGAAAATAAAGACGACAGAAGGTAAGAGGCAAGAGCCGATCCAGCTAGACAGGGGAAAGGGGGGACGAAATGTTGCATGGTGGAAGCGCACCCTGCACACGCACGCCTCGAGGTGTTGTCGGTGGTTGAAGGAGCGAAAAAACGTGCGTTTTTAAGCTTTGATCGCTCCCGGATATCCCGCTACCGTTGGGCGTGGCGGGTGTGGGCCCAGCCAAAAAGCCTTGGAAGGGCTCGCTTCGACCGGAATTCCGTCTGCCAGCGCGACTGGTGGTGCGGAGACCCGCGGGGGGACCTCCAACGCCGTGCGCCCGGCACCGAAAAGGCAGCCAACCGAACAAGGTATCCACCGGGAAGGTGGACGGGCCGGTCGGGGGTCTCAGATTTTCGGCTGCGACGGGGGCTTGTAGTCGGGATTGAGCTTGAGCAGCACGATGCCTTCGACGACGGGCGTCACGGGGAGGTATTGCTCGGACGCGATCTCCGCACGGTCCGTCTGCTGGAGCAGCACCGGCGTTTCGTGGGTTTGGAACCCGGTGATTCTCGCGGGTTTCCCCGCCTGCGCGACGGTGTCCACAAACGTCCCGACTCGGCACGAAACGGCCTTCTCTTCGACGCCGCGTTCGTTTTCTACGCTTGGCAACACGGTGAGCAGCATTCTGTGGACGCGGATTGCGGAGCCGAGGTGCAGAACGAGAGAGAGACAGAGAGAGAACACGTCAAAACAAGTCAAAGGGTGTGGATCGTTCGATAATCACGCCTTCGCAGTCCCAGGGCCTCTCCACCCACCTGTATGCGTCCAGAGAAGCGCAACGACCATACTGGAGAGCCCCGGTTCGGTTTGCCCGTCTGTGCTCCGCATGAAGATCCATCCCCAGCACTAGAACCAGAAAAGCGAAAACGAACCCCCACGCGAAGAGAGGGCCCAAAGTTGGCCGTCGCCTGACAATTTCTGCTGAAAGAGGAAGGCAAGGATAGCATACCGAGGGTTCATCGCCGTGACCAGGAAGAACAGCATGTAGTGGTAGTTGCCAAGGATCGTGTGCTGTGAGTGGGTAGCGAGCTTGTTTACAGAGTTAACGTTTCGGGGTTTCCCGGCCATGCTCAAAAATAGGCACGGTTTGGATGGTGCTGTTCTTTCACTTCGGTCGGTCCGCCAACGTTGTGTTGCAGCGTCCAGGGTTTGTAGGATTCTGGATGTTTCGGTTTTAACCCCTCAAGAAGTGCACGTCTCGTGTAAGCAGCAAGCCGCCGATGCCAAAAGACACCCCCTACAACGACACGCCCACCTATTTAAGGGTCGAGATCTCGTTCGTTAACGGTATCAACCTGACAAATCACTCCACCAACCAGGAGCGGCCATGCACCATCACACAATTCATCGAGAAAGAGCTCTCAATCAGTGCGCAAAGTGCACACATACCTTCATGTCGAGAGCGGCGAAAATGACGACGAGGAGTCCACCGATCGCGACGGGGGAGAGAAGGGTGCGGTCGCTGTGGAGCGGGTTCAGGGTCAAGTGACCCTTGCCGAGCATGACGATGCCCTGCGCGACGCGGACCAAGAACAGGTGGCTGGCTTCCTTCGCGTAGTAGCTGGCCAAGTTCCGAAGGAGAGAAGAAACGCGGGCGTTGTTTGTCCCGGCGGCAACCTGTGTTTGTGTCGCAGTCTCTTTTTGTCTGTGCCGCACGATGACATTCTAGGGGGTGGTTACTGGCTGTTGATTTTTCGACGTTCGTTCGCTTGTCTCGTGGTTCGCGGATACGCTGTCCCCTCTGGTGCAGGCGGAGCCAAAGTGGAGATCACATGCATCCAGTAATCCTTCCATAATAAGCCCGCAGAACCGTGCGCCTCGGATGCCGGGAGCTCGGCCCTTGTTTATGCGAGAACAGAGAGGGAAAGACATACGATCCCCAGCGCGAGGATGGCGCTCATGCTGGTTTCCTTGTCGGGGTCGTGGCTCAGTTTGCTGAGGGTGTCGATGACCTGTGTGTGGGTTCGTGGGTTTGTGTGGTGTTCCGACGTCGTGTTTTCTACCCTCGAAGAAAACGCAGGAGGGCGCATTCGTTTGCGTGTGCGCACGAGCGCCTTTCCACCCGGCTGTGTTATTCTCGCTTGGCTGTGTTCCGTCCTAATTGCCCCCGCTTTGTAGCAACAAAAGGAATACCTGCATCAAGGGGCTGGAGACGTTGGCGAGGGCGAGGGCCAGAGGCACGGCCCGGCGGCAAGTGCCGGAGCCGTACTGGAGGACGCTGTCGAACATGCGCTTGCACATTTCGGTCCCGAGCGGCTCGCCGATGGTGATGAGAGAGATGCCGATGGCGCAGACCATCTCCGGCGTGACGCCGATGTCCTCGTCCTTCTTCTTGTCGTCCTTTTTGTCGTCCTTCTTCTCCTTCTCCTTCTCCTTGTCCTTCGACTCTTTCGACCCGCTCTCGGCAATGGTCGCGAGCAGCGCCTGGATCTGCACGACGTTGCCGGTCCCAGCATACGCGCAGATCTTGATCACGGCTTCCGCGAACGGTTGGATGGCAGGGTTCATCGCAACGGAGGATTCAACGGCGGCGTCGGCGCCTTCCTCGGAGCCCAGGAAGAGGAGGCCCGCAGCGAGGGCGATGAACCGGCACATGGGCGCGGCCGCTTGCTTGTCGTCCTTGTCGCAGAGGCACGCGATCAGCGCTTCGGAGACGTCTTCGTTGCAGCTGCCGACGTACACCATCCCCAGACTCAGCGCGGCGAACGCCTGCACCTCGACGCTCTCCCCCGCGTCTACAACGATCGGGATCAAACTCTCCATCAGCTCCTCCCGTCGCGAGCCGGCGTACGCGAACCCCAAACCGACGATCGCTCCAAGGCGGAGGTCGCGTGACTTGTCCTGCAGGTACTCGTCCATCAAAGCCTTCGCGGGGTCGCATTCGTTTTTCACGCCGCAGTGCAGGATGCCCATCGCCATCAACGTGCCGGCCTTGATGTAGTCCTCCTGACTGTACAGGTACTTGTCGGTCTTCATGAGACCCTCGTCGACGTCCCACAGGTAGAGCAGCCCGAGCGACGCGGCGGCGCTGATGATCTTGTTCTCCTTGTTCTTGTACATCCACTCGTTGCCGCTCTCGCTGGACGGCGTCAGGAGCTTGTCGCTCTCGAATCCCGCGTTGACAAACGCGTTGACAAATGTGGACGCCAGATTCAACTGCTGGGAGCTGATGTCGGCGCTCATGTGGGTCCTTTGGTCTTGGAGGTGCACTTTGTACACCTCGTCCGGAGACTTCGGGGCCATCGAGTCCAAGTCTTTGGCGCAGTGGAGGTAGAACTCGCTGAGCTTCGTGTTCCAAATCAGGTTGTCGATGGTCTCGTCGCCCGTCTCGAGCGTTATCCGCTGCCGGGCGAGCATCACCGCCATCTGCTTCTTGACCGTGTAGTCCTCGCATTCGCTCATCAAACTTTCGATTTTCTGCATCGAATTCAGCTTCATCGCGACGATCAACGCCGACGGGTACCTCTTCAGCTGGTGGTAGATCGTGTACGTGATCGCCAGCGTGTCCTTGTTCTCCGGGTGCGGGAGGTAGTACGACGCGGCGAGCAGGTATGCGCAGATTTTCTCGTGGTTGTCCTCGGTGCAGTACCGCGCGACCGTCGACAGCTGGTCGCATTCCGTGAGCAAATCACAGGCGGCCGGCTCTCCGTTGTGCCGGAGGTAGTGGGGGAGAATCACGTCGACGAGGCTCTGCAGGTCGGAGACGTCGGGCGTCTCGCTATCCTCCTGCCGTTGCTTCCACATGATGCCGATCTCGTGCGAGATGAAGCGGACAAACTCGTGGCCCCACGCTTCAAGGTCCGTGGGGTGCCCCTTCAGTTTGAACTTGAGGGTTTTCGCTTCGTTAGCTTCCGACGGCATCGTGATCGACACGAGGGACATGATGTCCGCGAGCTTCTTGGTGTTCTCGTCGCTGGGGGTGAGCTTCTCGAAGTGCGCCTCCAGCGTCTTGAAGTGCTGCCGGCAGAACTTCAAAGGCTTCGGGATGGAGGTGACGCTGCCCGTAGATGTGCGCATCAGGTCCGTCAAGGTGACCAACGCGAGGTTGACGACTCCTTGGTCGGGATCCATGATTTTCTCGACGCACTCGTCGACGTCCTTCTTGACTTTCAAGTCATCGTCGTTGAGGTCCTCCTCCCGCACGTGGCCCAGCCCGGGCATGTCCTTTTCCTTCCATTTCGCGTCTTCGTCCTTCTTGTGCTTGTCCTTCTTCGGGTCCTTCGACGGCACTGGAATGGACA
Organism: Diplonema papillatum; assembly: GCA_030068145.1. Classification (NCBI taxonomy): domain Eukaryota; phylum Euglenozoa; class Diplonemea; order Diplonemida; family Diplonemidae; genus Diplonema; species Diplonema papillatum. The sequence continues at coordinate 8,534 of JAPJBO010002241.1, read as the reverse complement.
CCGCCTGCTCTTCTTCGGCTCCGCCTGCCATAATCAAGTTCCTCCCCTCCCAACCAGCCTGGCGCGCGGTTTGATGTTGTCGGATTTGGACGTCAAAAGCTCTGGTAGATGCTCCCAACTAAAGTCAAACTCAACAGGGTCTTCTTACAGTTTCAAGTCCGTTCCCTTTACTGCTGTTTCGCCAGGTAGTAGGTAGGGACAGAAGGAATCGCATTGGTCCATTCATGCGCGTCTTTAATTAGAAGACGAGGCATTTGCCTACCATAAGAGAGTCATAGTTACTCCCGCCGTTTACCCGCGCTTGACCTGATCTCTCAGCGTTGACATTCAGGGCACTGCAGAGCTGAGCGGAGAGAAAATGCCACGGGTCCTCTTTCGAACCGCAAAAAAAAAGGGGCGCTTTTCGTTGACTCTGCTTCCGGTTCAAACTCGCAAGCCAGGGTGACGCAAAACGACGGCTGTTTGACAGTGAGCCCGGTGGACAAGAGCGTGCCCCTTTTCGCTTCGTGATTGACGCATTCTAGTGATGAGCGCTGTTGCCTTATGAATACCAGTCTCGTTTCATATGCCAGTCTTTGACTTCGTTTCACGAGTGGTTGACCATCCGGAGCGGTGGCTATTCTTCCGTCCGGGACCCTGAGGCCAGGAGGAGAGTGCGCCCTTGGGTTCTATTGAGTACATGAACGACGTGGATTAGCATGACCCCTTTCCCCGAACTGCTCCAATTCCATAACGACCACTCTTCGGGCCGTCCAATTCAGCACGCACCTCACGTTCGGCGAGTAAGGGAAAAAAAACCAGCACGATGGGAGGCCAATTAAACAATCTAGACGGAGGGAGCGAGAAAGGCACACAAAAAAAAATGGAAAGAGAAAACAGCAACAGCGGGGGATGGGGAGGAGGGCGGGAAGAAATACCGATGCCGCAGCGTGGCAGTTTTAATTTTGTTTTTTTTTTTGCTATTTTTTTTTTCATTGACGATCGGACGATGCACTGAAAACACAAGAGGACCTTCATTCTTCGTTATTATCGGCTATCACGCAATACTAAATTTCCCCCAAGGGGGAAAACAAGAGAGCCTGAAGACTGAGACAACGAATGATGGAAACAGTCCTCACGCGTTCGGCACGTCTTGCAAATGGCAAAAGGAGAGGAAAGGATGGACGGGTTGGGAGTGGAAGGGGGGAGTGCTCTACTATAAAAAAACGCGCTTCGCAAGAACAGGAAAAGAGGGGTTCATTGCCCAATCGCCGTTCGAGGGGCAGCTGCGGCGCCATCAGGTTCGACCCTCGTCAGAATTCCACACGCGTCAGCTGTCAGCTGAAGGGTCGCGGATTCGACGCTGCTGACATGCCAGAGCCTCGCCCACGCAACACGAGCCCTTTAGAAGCCTGGATGTGGGTCAGCTTTTCTGAAGGCACTGGCCTAAAGAAGGCTTGAGAGAGAGAGAGACGAGTTTGAGTGCAGGGACCATCTCTCCGAGGAGTATCCGGTCGCCCCACTATAGAAGGCTTGATGTGGGCCAACTTTCCTGAAAGGACTGGTCTGCAGAAGCATCGAGGACACTCGAGCCGCCTCGAATACTTCGTTCAAGCAATTCACTCCTCGTTCGTTCTTTAAAGCAAAGAAGAAGCTCTAAGGAGAGAGGCGGTTATTAAATCAATATTGGATAGAAGAAGAACGGGGACGAGGGTTCTTTGAGACTCGCTGGTGGAAAGACCACAAGTACCAGAATGCACGCCTCACACCCCATCCCCATTCCGGTCTCCTTTTTGTGAAGGCGGGCGCGCGCGGTTCAATGTTTTACAGGGAAGGGGCGGCATCAAAAGCAGCGATCCCCCTTTCTTCAGAGAAGTCACTCAAGACGGGCATCGCTCTTGAAATCATTCCACCAGCGTCGACACGCGGCACCGCTTGTCTTCTGCGTACCGCTTGATGGTGGCTTGGAGCGAGCCGGCCTTGATAGTCCCGGCATGGCGGATGAGCGTCTCGGAGAGTTTCTGTGGGTGTGTGTTGAGGCTTGAAGTGGGGAACACCGTGGGTACCGTGGGAGATCCAATTCCAGTGACTTCTCAAATTGCGTCTGCTTAGCGAAAATCTGAAACGGTCTGCTTGTCACTTGTACCGGTTTCACGAGTTTTCGACGCTGCTTTTTTTGGGCCCTGTCCCGAGACTCGCTCGCACGGGGGGAATTGCAAGAACGTGCTTGGAATGGGTATGTGCTCAACACCGACTGGTCCCGTCTGCGCCGTGTTTCGGTCCTTTAAGCCATGGACACACAAGGCGGACCATCGTCAGCGCGGAACCTGAGTGTCTGCAAACAGGACTGCGGTGTGAGTCTGGTTCGTCAGGCGGCTGTTCGTAGCTCGTCACAGCCAGGACCACCCGTGCTACTAGAGCACAGGCGAATCCGTCACGGGGAGAAGGCCCCTACAACCGTGTCTGAGCAATCAGTTAATCAGTCAGGGCACTCGCCCTGATTGTGACTGCGACTCGCTAGGCAGCACTGAGGGGGGAGAAGCGGCGCATCTTCTTAGAAAAGCAGAACCGCATACCTCGATGTGCTCGATTTCGTAGGTGGAGATCTTGGCCAAACACTGGGGCCAGATCGGCGACTGCTCCGTGAGTGTACGGGCGGCATGGACCGAAGCGGCGCCGAGCAGGGACGGCTGTAGGTTTGAGGTAGCCAAGCATCAAGATCAAGCTAACACCCCGCCGCAACGACCAAGTTGAGCCCAGGTGGCCCGTATTCGCAAAAATCACGAGAAAAAACTAGGTCGTAAGCGTTCGGGAAATATCGCATCTGGACTGGTCTCCCGTGGTTGGGCGGCGGTTCATCTCGTGTTGACCGACTTCCTTCCAAAGAATTCTGGCAGCGCCAACACGTCAACATATGGGGATAGAAAAATCCGCATCGTGCAACATGCACTTTTGCAGTGACTTGTCCCTAGCTCTGTGGGCCAGTTGTACACAGAAACCCGGACTGCACTACCGCAGTCCGGATGGGAGGCTGGCTTGCTATATTGGGTTGGTGCATACGACGTGCTCGAGGTAAAGCTCGAGGTTGAGCATGGCGCACTCAGCGATGAAGTGAGAAGCGTGTCGCAGCATCTTTTCGGACTGCGACTCCGGGATGCCTTCTTCGCGCAGTTCGATGAGGTACCGAGAGATGAAGCCGAAGGCGGTCGGGACGGTGAGAGTGTAGTTAAGCGCGTGCAGGATGGAGTGCTCGTAGCGAAGCATGTCGTCGATGGTGAACGCCTCGGCGGAGATGCGGCGGAAGTCGACGATTCGCGGCGGGTAGATCTCTTCGTACTTCGACGCGATGATGAGGCTGACCATCGTCACCAGCTGCATCCGCTTCCTCTGGATCGGCTTCACGGCGAGGAACCGGTCGAGCACGTTGACCGTCAGGAACAGGGTCTCCGGCGACATCTTGAATCGGTTCGCGCACTCGATGATCCAGTCCAGGCACACCGCCCGCATCTCGGGCGTCAACTCCGGCTGCTTAGTCATGTAGTCGGTGGCGGGCAGCAGCAGCGACTCAGTCTTCAGAAAGTGCTCGTAGATGTCATCGACGTATTCCCTGCACTCGAGATCGACTCGCTTCGCTGCCGCCGGTCGGCTCTCCTTTTCCCTCAGTGTCACGGGCGCCGCTGACTCCGCCTTCGGGCTCGACTCGTGCCTGTTGTCGTTCAAACTGGCCTTCTTGCATCCCATTCCGCCTACATTGCTCCCGAGGTCGCCGAGGACCTGCCTGCCCTTCGTGTTGCCGACGATTTTGGCCATTTTGCTTCTTCTCTTGCTCGGTTCACTGGGCTCGAAAAGAGGCAGGGGAGACCGGCGGTGCGTGTATGTGAGCGTGGGGGAAAGCGGGGCTGCTTTTTTTACAGGAACCACGGGAGTGGAGGGAAGGGAGGGAGTGGTCTCTGTTATGTGTCGGCAATTTCAATTACTGCTTCGAGCTTTGGTGTTTCCGACACGATCCCGTGGTGGGACGTACAGTGCCTTTCGACCTGTCGTTTGACTCGTGAGTTTCAGCTTGGTGCGGTGGGGTTTTTTTCTTCAAAGGCAGATTCCCGCATCAGCTCGCAGCTCATGGAAGGGACGTCTTGGACCGCTCTTTTTGGCCACTATGGTTTGCTGCAACCCTCTTCGTACACACACTTTTCTCGGTGTATGAACTACGTCGACGCCCGCCCCGTCTGGTAGGTCTTAACGAATCTAAACAAGTATAGCTAAGCTGCATGACCCCTACAGCCGAGACTGTCGACGCGTGCGATGTTCGGTAAGGATGATAGCGGAAGAAGAAGGTGACGCAGTCGCAGCACGGATTACTGGGAGTGATCGGAGCGAGGAACAGGTGATTTGCAGGACGATACGGCGATACGTCCCACGAGCACCGCTTTGAAGAAAGCAGATTCAGCTCGCAACAGCGGGACAATGAGCTGTCGGCCAATATCGGGACAAGACCGATACTCTTGCTGGCACGGTTCCTGAACACATTCTGCAGCAAATCAATCTGCCACGGCTGCACGCTATACAGAGAACAATTTGGGCAACCGAAGCACCAAGCACGAAATTCGACGCGCGCCGACCCTACCAGATCCAGGAAAGGCGAATGTCAAGGTTTAAGGAGGTGGGTTCTCCCCTAGAGTCAGCGCCTATTCCTGGACATCTCGTAGAAGACAGTCGACGATGCAACGCTTTCTGCGTGGGCGATAGGTGGCGAGCTCCGGACAGGGCGGAGAAAGAATTCGCGGCCAGTGAACGCGTCAGGACTCAGCACACCCCCGATCTCGAAGGATCGTGGACGCATTCTGCGGGAGGTCAATCGGTGGCTAGGTTGTCCGTCGAGCCTCAGCTGCGAGAATGAAACAAACCACCCGAACATCAGGCCATCTGCAGCACGAACCCGACGCTTCTCGACGGGTTCATCGACGCGTTCTGCGGGAAGTCCACCGGCGGCGAGATCGTCCGGACGAGCGTCAGCTGCAGGCCAGTGTTCCCAGCCGCCTCGGTCAGCATTTTCGCGTAGGTGTGCACGTGGATGAGCCGCGTGCTGGCGAGGAAGAAGATCTTGCCCCCTTTCGCCGTGAACTTCACGGCGTTGGTCAGCGCGTGGGAGAAGAACCGGAACTGGTCCGCGGCCACCTCGTCGTCGTCGTTGAGAACGGTGACGTCCGGCGGATCGCAGATGACGATGTCGAAGCGCCGGGTAGGCTTGTACGCCAGGGCGTCTGCTGTCTCAATCCGGCAGAACTTGCCCCACTCCTCCCGCGGCCGGTGCAGGGACAGGTTCCGGGCAATCCCCGCGCAGTAGTCCGGGTCGGTCTCGACGAAGACGACTTGAGACGCGCCGCCGAGCATGGCGGAGATGCCCATGCTGCCCGTGTACGCGAACATGTCGAGCACCCGCTTGTCCTTCGACACGGCCGCTAGCAGCTGCCGTGCGGTGCGGTGGCGGAGGTAGTGGCCGCAAAACGAGTTTTGCGCCAGGTCCGGCGACCACGTGTAGGGAACGCCGTTCTCGAGGAACGTGCTCGAGTTCACCCCGCCCTTCGTCCAGTGGCCCGAGGGCAGGATGATGTGCGCGTTCCGCGGCGCCGCCGGGATCAACTTGTCAGCCTTCTCGACGAACAGCTTATTCTGCACATCCTGCACCAGCACGTGCTGGATTTCCATTTGCTCGAGCACACCCCGCAAGGCCCGGTAGCACTCCCTGGGCGGGTCGTCGGTGGACACGACCGCCACCGCGCCCACGATGTCCACGATCAACCCCGGCACGCCGTCCCCAAGCCCGTTCACCATCCGGTAAGCGTTCGTCGTAGAGAAGTTCAACAGCAGCGCTCGCAGCTCGAAAGCTTCGAGGATCTTCGCGCGCCAGTACGCTTCGTTCGGCATCGGCGAGTTGCCTTTCCAGTTGATGACGGTCATCGCAATGTCCCTCAGGTGCGCTCCCGACCAATGCTGGACGGCCCAGGCGGTGCTCTTCGTGTTGGAGTCGTACACCTGCCAGATGCTGCCCGGCATGCGACTTCGGTTTCCGCGCCGATTCATCGCTTCTGACTGCCTGCTGCTAATGTTCTCGATCGTGTTCTCCTGTGGATGGGATGCGTCCAGCTGACATGTACTGCAACAAGTTAGCGGCAGTTTGACCTCGTCAGTTACAAATGCAGCTGCGTCCAACTGACATTTACTGCATTAAGTTCGGCCTCGTTCTGTTCCCGAGGCCTTCAATATTTTAGCAGGTGAAGCCAACCGCGGTCAAATTCGCAAGTGCGAAAAAGCTGAACGAAAGGATCCATACCACAGTTTTTGTGGCGCCGTCACGATCGTCTCCGGCGGTAAGCAGCAGCGGTGCTTCTTTGCAGCTTGGCTGGCCCACGGCAGTGAGCAGCTTCGGTTGCGTTCGGTTCTCCAGAAGGTTCGCCGATTGAGACCACCAGTCAGTTGGCAGCAGGCTCACGGCGCTGACGATCGGCGTTTTCTTCGCGAGCTTCGCCAGGTCCGGGACGAATTTCGATCTGTCGCATAGTTGTAGGTGGAATAGCACTGTGCTTCTATACGTCGCTTTGCACCCACGGTTGAACGGCATGTGCCATTGCGGCACGAAAGTTGAGCACCTGCACGTGTCAGCTGCTCTCTGTCGCACTCCCGTTCGCCAATTTAGGTAGTCGACCCATGGCCAACATCATTTGGCTTTTTTCCTCGTTTCCGGGTCTGTCGTAGAATGAACAGAGTGGGCATACCGGATGAAGTTGGGCAGTCGTTGGGAGCTGGACATGATGTTGACAATGCCGGCGGGTTTCTGTTCGCCAAGCGGGTCCAGCAGGACACCCGTGGACCACTCGGCGAGGAGCATGTTGTGTGGCATGGGTTGCTTGGCATCCACGGCTTTGTACCGGTCTTCGGGAGCTTCGTCTTTGCCGAGGTCGTCGAGTGCGGCGCGTTCGGCGTATCGTTCGATCATCGTCTTCGGGCGGGCTTCCCTTTGGCGGAGCGCAGCTGCTCGGGCGCGTTTGTGGCTGCCAACCTTCTCCTGAGTCGGCGCTCGCGTGGTCTCCTTCCCGTCGACCAACTCATTCAGCGCCTGCTGCTTCTTCACGTTGCTTCCCCACCGCCGCCCGCTTCCCGCCGCGAAGTGCAGCACATGGTGCCGGCACGTGTACATGAGCGCCCTGTGGCGCTTGCGAATGGCGCCCCTTCACGCCACCCTTAAACCCCTCTCCTATTGTTCTGTTTGTTAATCTCCGCTCGTCCGACTCGTTGCGCAACGTACGTATTGAAGGGCTGTCCCCGAAAAAAAAAAAACTCGGGAAGGTGTGACTGACATTATTTGATCCTGCTGGTTCGGGCTAGTTGAGGAGTGCTACCTTTTGCCGGAATATTACTAGTTGTAGAAGCCAGCTCCACCCGAACTCTCCTGGTGTCGATTCGAGGTGGTCGTGCTCATCTAGCCATGCATCTTGCCCGAGGCACTGCGCACGCGGCAGCAGGCTTCGGCATTGTACTTGGACGGATTTTTGATCTCGATGGCATACGAACATCCTTGACCCTTCCCACTTCCTACTCTTCGCGGTACCTTTGGTGGTGACATTGCTTTTTCACCTTGTTCACAGTCATACCACAAAGGGCCTTTCAGTTTCTGCGGTCACGCATCATCAAACAATCACAAGGCAAGCGGAGAGCAGCAGGCGGTAGAGATCTACACGGACTAATATACATATATAGGGGACACATCAACAAAGATGAGAACGAGGCCAGACTATTTTCGAAGAAGCACTCGAAATGCAAATGGGGCGGCGACCGCTTTTTCAACGCAAAACGGGACGACACGCGTCGCCCAGAGGAAAGCGAGCAGCCGAACTGTCGGGGTCTGTAAGCACGCTTGGCGGAGCGCCCGTGTCTTCCCGACTCGGGATGTGGATAACGTGAGATGACCCACGCGGGTAAAACATTTCGAGTATGCCGTCGCGCTTGCTGAGAGTATCGATCCACGAGCCGCAGTCGCGTCGGTCTAGTATTCAAGCGCAGCGGTCGGCGTGTTCTTCTTTCGGGCTGACAGCGCGTTGCTGAGTGACACCAGCACGCGTCGCCTGAGGGAAGAAGGCAACGGAGGAGTCGCCGATGCGCCGGGGACCTGGTAGTCGTAGTCCGACAGCGCGCGGATGAAGTCGGCGAGCGGCGCGGTTGTGACAGCCGGCGTCTTCGTCTCGGACGAGAACGCCGTCGGGTGGCCCACGTTCGAAAAGATCTCGAGCCTGCCCTGCACGGGCTCCCGCAGCGGCTTGTTGACCCAGTACCGGAGCCGGGCGGACCGCGTGTTGGCCCCGGGCGTCGACAAGTTGCTCGGCGCCACGAAGACGAACTCACCCGACTCGTCGGACACCTGCACGTGGATCGGCGCCCGCGCCAACATCGCCACGCGCAGGGTATCCGCGAAGGCCACGTACTTCCTGTGCACGCAGAGGCGCAGCGGCGTCAGCCCCTGCTTCAACGACGCGCAGGGATCCGCTCCCTTACACAGCAAC
>JAPJBO010002240.1:0-18785 GCA_030068145.1 Diplonema papillatum | reverse complement strand
GACATGAGGGAAGACTGTGCGCGCAAGGTATTGCTCATACTTGAGCCCAGCGGTAGAAGGTGGTTCGCTGAGCCAGCCAAGGACAGCGGAGGGGGTACTGGGGCCCACGGAGTGTATGATTGCCCTCTAGAACTTACCGCAGCTCCGCGTCCAGCGCGACTGAAAACACGGGAACGTGTCCTATTTAAACCTCCAGCCAATGGCAAGGCGGCCGTAGATGGCATGAAAGCGCCTCGTGCGCTTGCAGGCTTACTCGGAATAAGCAGCTCACTCGTGATCACGGAGTCACCCGGCGGGGCCGCATAAACCACAGAGGGTGGTTCTTCAATCGGCGGCAGTACTTTCACGCTTTCGCGTCTTTCGTTACCGGGGGACTCGGAGTCGTGTTTGTGTTCTTGGGGCGCGTCATTTGCTAGTCCATCTTTGCTGATGAACAATGTTTCTTCGGCTGGCATACCAGCTTCCTTGGCCGGTGACAGCATCAGTTTCTTCAAGACGAAATAGGCAACCAAGCAAGCGAGCAACAAACCAACTACGATCAGAACAATGATCATCGGCAGAATACTATCATCATCATCCTCCTGTTGTGCGGCAGCCAGTTGACATCCTTGAACAGGACCGCCTATCCGATGCTCGTTGGTGAGTTTACATATACAAACGAAGTCGCCAACTTCGAAGAAGCTCGGATCATAGCACAGCTGCCCATTGGAATCGCCGCAAGCAATGGTCGCATTCGAGCATTCGGTCTGGCCTCCTCCTGAACCAGGACTGCTAGTCTGCGACTCGGTCGGTGTTACCGTCATTGCTCCAGGTGAGAAGGTTGGTAACATGGTAGCAGGTACAAACGTTGCGCCAGGTACCAGGGTAGCAGGTACAAACGTTGCGCCAGGTACCGGAGTGCTTAACGGCGACGCGTTGGTTGGAGGGAAGCCTGTAGAGCCAGGTACAGAAGTAGGCGGTATTGTGACGGGTGCACTTGTAGAGGGTCGTGAAGTGACTGAGGTACTGGTAGGGGGTGCTTGCGTTGGCGGTGCTACAGTTGGCGGACCTTGTGATGGAGCTGAGGTGGGGACACCTGTCGAAGGAAATGAGGTAGAGGGTGCTGCTGTTGATGCGGCTGAAGAGGGGGCACTTGTTAATGGAGCTGAGGTAGAAGGCGCATCTGTCGATGGAGCTGAGGTAGAAGGTGCTTCTGTGGGTGGGGCTGAGGAAGGGGCATCTGAGACGGGGGTATCTGTTGGTGGAGCGGAAGAGTGTGCATTTGTTGATGGAGCTGAGGAGGGGGCACTGGTTGATGGAGCTGAGGTAGAGGGTGCATCTGTCGATGGAGCTGAGGTAAAAGGTACTGCTGTTGGTGGAGCTGAAGAGGGGGCACTTGTTGATGGGCCTGAGGTAGAGGGCGTGTCTGTTTGTGGAGTTGAGGTAGAAGGTGCTGCTGTTGGGGGAGCTGAGGAAGGGGCATCTGAGATGGGGGCATCTGTTGGTGGAGCTGAAGAGGGGGCACTTGTTGAGGGACCTGAGGTAGAGGGTGCATCTGTTGGCGGTGCTGAGGTAGAAGGTGCTCCTGTTGTTGGTGCAGTGGAAGGGGCATCTGACGAGGGGGCGGCTGAAGGGGCATTCGTTGATGGAGCTGCGGTAGAGGGTGCTCCTGTTGTTGGTGCAGTGGAAGGGGCATCTGACGAGGGGGCGTCTGTTGCTGGAAAAGAGGCTGAAGGGGCATTCGTTGATGTAGCTGCAGTAGAAGGTGCTCCTGTTGTTGAAGGGGCATCAGTTGTTGGAAAAGAGGTTGAAGGGGCATTCGTTGATGGAGCTGCGGTAGAGGGTGCTTCTGTTGTTGAAGCAGAAGAGGGAGAATCTGAAGAAGGGGCACTAGTTGATGGAGCTGAGGTCGAAGGTGCATCAGTTGGTGGAGCTGAAGTGGATGGTACTCCTGTTGTTGGAAAAGAGGTTGACGGGACATTCGTTGATGGAGCTGCGGTAGAGGGTGCTCCTGTTGTTGGTGCAGTGGAAGGGGCATCTGACGAGGGGGCGTCTGTTGCTGGAAAAGAGGTTGAAGGGGCATTCGTTGATGTAGCTGCAGTAGAAGGTGCTCCTGTTGTTGGTACAGTGGAAGGGGCATCAGTTGTTGGAAAAGAGGTTGAAGGGGCATTCGTTGATGGAGCTGCGGTAGAGGGTGCTTCTGTTGTTGAAGCAGAAGAGGGAGAATCTGAAGAAGGGGCACTAGTTGATGGAGCTGAGGTCGAAGGTGCATCAGTTGGTGGAGCTGAAGTGGATGGTACTCCTGTTGTTGGAAAAGAGGTTGACGGGACATTCGTTGATGGAGCTGCGGTAGAGGGTGCTCCTGTTGTTGGTGCAGTGGAAGGGGCATCTGACGAGGGGGCGTCTGTTGCTGGAAAAGAGGTTGAAGGGGCATTCGTTGATGTAGCTGCAGTAGAAGGTGCTCCTGTTGTTGGTACAGTGGAAGGGGCATCAGTTGTTGGAAAAGAGGTTGAAGGGGCATTCGTTGATGGAGCTGCGGTAGAGGGTGCTTCTGTTGTTGAAGCAGAAGAGGGAGAATCTGAAGAAGGGGCACTAGTTGATGGAGCTGAGGTCGAAGGTGCATCAGTTGGTGGAGCTGAAGTGGATGGTACTCCTGTTGTTGAAAAAGAGGTTGACGGGACATTCGTTGATGGAGCTGCGGTAGAGGGTGCTCCTGTTGTTGGTGCAGTGGAAGGGGCATCTGACGAGGGGGCGTCTGTTGTTGGAAAAGAGGCTGAAGGGGCATTCGTTGATGGAGCTGCGGTAGAGGGTGCTCCTGTTGTTGGTGCAGTGGAAGGGGCATCAGTTGTTGGAAAAGAGGTTGAAGGGGCATTCGTTGATGGAGCTGCGGTAGAGGGTGCTTCTGTTGTTGAAGCAGAAGAGGGAGAATCTGAAGAAGGGGCACTAGTTGATGGAGCTGAGGTCGAAGGTGCATCAGTTGGTGGAGCTGAAGTGGATGGTACTCCTGTTGTTGGAAAAGAGGTTGACGGGACATTCGTTGATGGAGCTGCGGTTGAGGGTGCTCCTGTTGTTGGGGCAGAGGAAGGGGCATCTGTTGGCGGGGCTGAAGTCGAGGGAACACCTGTGTCTGGTGCGAAGGTAGGCGGCGCTTGCGTGGTGATATCCACAAAGAAATGCTCTTGATCGGAATCGACGGAGCCCGAAAAACTGCTCCACGTGGCTCCGTACAACGGGATTGTCTCGGTTCCCACTGTGATCCCAACGGACAGTATCTTCCACGCATCCCCACTATTGCTCGCAAGCGCACGAACGGACACATTCAGCACATTCGCTGCCGTAAACGGGCAGTTTTCCGCGACAATCTCCCAAGGCTGTCCAGCCTCGGGATCGTAGATGACACCAGCGTAGTGCACTGAATCTGCTGAGTGCAGGAAGACTGTAAAGATATCGGTTGATTGCGAGTCTGACAGCGTGTCGGTGGCCCATGTCGTGCGGACTGTGTTGCGAGCTGTCTTCGAGTTCAAGTCGAAAAACGCGAGCTCGCTGTAACCCGTGTCGTCGTCGATCCAATAAGTGCCAGTCGGCGCATCCGGGGCGAACAGCTTCTGCCAGACGCCGTCTCTGAGAAGATCCACCCTGTCGAGTATCCATCCATCGCTTGCGGTGCCGTTGAAGACAATACTAAGGCAGACCAACTCGTCGGCGGTGTACGGGACGTTCGCACCGATGATGGCAATCTCACCCTTGCCGGAACCGGCTTGAGTAGCGGCCAAGACGGTTTCTTCGTAAAAGTGGAAATAGAAGCTGAACAAATCGGCACTATCCGAATACGTGGCGGTCGAGGTGGTTACTCGTACTTTCAGTGACGCGCTAGGAGTCGGGGTCGCAGGTGCCGCTGTAGCAGGAGGTAGCGTGGGCGGCGCAGGTGTGAGAAGGTCAACAAAAAATGGCTCTTCGTTTTGCCCCAGATTGTATCCAACGACTCCTGAGTAACTCTTCCAAGTGCGTCCCCACAGCATTCGCCTTGCTCCGTCTGTCAAGAGCTCGACCGAGGACACCTTCCAGTCATCGGACGTCGTGGTCGCCACCGCACGAATCGACACTTGCAATACCTCTTCTGCAGGAAACGGGCTGTTCTCCGTTGTCACGTTCAGAACATCGCTCTTTTGTGGATTAAAAACCGCTCCCGCATAGTGCACCCTGTGGCTTGAGTGCAAGAACACCATAAATGCGTCAACGGACTCAGCGCCCGCGATGTCGTCCGTCGTGATAAGTGTTTGCACCGCGTTAACAAGCTGTCTGGGGTCCGTGTCAAAGTACTCGAGTTCGATCTTCTTCGCCTCCGCGTTCCCCTTCGATATCGCGGGCTCTCCGTCGGGAAGGAACATCTTGTGGTACGCACCGTCTCGGTAAACTTCCACCGATTCAAGTTGCCAACCATCGTTGCCCACGCCGACACTCTTAACGCTGACATATGCCAGTTCAGAGATGTCGTGCGCGACAGTGGCAGTGAAGGTGTCAATGTCTCCCTTTGCCGCATTGGGGTGCGTGGAGACAAGGAGCGACTCGTTGTAAAAGTGGAAGAAGATGGCGAAAGGCTCGACAGTCTCCGAGTATTGCACCGTGCTCGTGGTGATGCGGATTTCCATGCTGTTCACCGGTGCAAGCGTGCCCGGGATTTCAGTGACGGGCACATCGGTAGCAGGAGCCGTCGTCATCGGGGCTGACGTGGTGAGATCGACGAACAAGAACTCTTGAGTGGCATCGACTGTGCCCGAATACGCACCCCACGTTTGACCCCACAGCGACCGATAAGATCCCGAGATCAACTCAACAGAATGAACCTGCCAGCTGTTCCCTTGGTTCGGTGTCACTGCGCGGACGGACACCTTCCTCAGGTCACTCAACGAAAACGAGCAATCCGTCGTCTCCAGCACCCACGCGGAACTCTTTTCAGGGTCGTAAACGACACCCCCGTAGCAAACCCTGCCGTGCTTCGAATGGTAAAACACGAGGTACAAGTCTGTCGAGCCGGCCGTCCCTGAGGTCGTCCACATCGTTTTAATGGTGTTCACAGTGGGCTTGGCATTCAGGTCGAACCACTCGGCCTCAAAGACTTCCCCAGTGCCAGAGTCGACTTGGATGCGTCCTCCTTTGGAATCGGGGCAGTAAAGCTCGTGGTAAGCATTGTCTCTAAACAGCTCAACAGTGGCGACAACCCACCCATCACTGGCCGAACCTGCGTACCGAATGCTTACATAAGCCAACTCCGATACGTCGTATGCTAGGTCAGCCGTAACGTTTACTATCTCACCTGCTGCTGCGCCGTTGACAGTGTGCACGAGGGTGGTCTCCGAGTAAAAGTGGTAGTAGACTTCGTACTTGTCCGCCGTCACCGACCACTGGTCCTCTGCATAGGTGGCAGTTGATATCCGAACGTGGATGCTGTTGATAGGTGTATTCGTCAGTGGTGCGGCTGTCAGCGGAACCAGCGTGGACGGCACTGGCGTTTCGAGGTCGACAAAGTCGAAGTCCCCGGCGTTGTCTACTATGCCGAATTCCGAGCGCCAGGTCCTGCCCCACAAGTGACGATAGCTGCCACCGGTGAAGAGTTCTACTCTAGAGACCCGCCAGCTGCTACCCTGGTAACTCTGCAGCGCTCTCACTGTGATGCGCCGAACATCTTCAGCCGGAAACCTGCAGTTCGTTGGAGCTAGCTCAATCACGTCGCCCATTCCAGGCTCGATGACACTCCCTGCGTAACAAACGTCTGTGTCGGAACGCAAATACACCACAAAAAAGTCGGTGGAGTCTGAACCAGGAACACTGTTCGTCGTCCATCTGCACTTGATTGTGTTCACGGATGGCCTGGCGTTCAGGTCAAAGAACTCGACCTCAGCAGTTTTCTTCGGAACGTCCGACCGATCAAGAACAAAGGAAATGCCATTACTGTCTGCGTCTGGTGCGGTCAGCGACACAAACGAGCCTTCGTCTCTCAAAAGCTCGATGTCGGCTAAGTTCCATCCGTCCGCAGGCGGCTCGGAATGCCGGACGCTGACATAGGCCAAGTCGGACACTTCATGCGCGACTGTGCCTGTGACATTGATCACGGCCCCTTTCGCGGAGCCGAAGATGGTTGTCACCAACACAGTTTCAGAGGCGAAGTGGTAGTATATGTTGAACCCAGCTGTGGATTCTGAATACTGGATGGTCGCGACGGTGATTCGAATGGTGATATTCGTTTCAACTACAGGAGCATCGGTGGGCACAATTGTTGGCGCACTTGCAACTGCTACTTGAAACAAACAAGTGATGCAAACGAACACAAGGACAGGCGTGTCTATGCGCATTGCAATCACGTATCACTGACAATCTTGATACACGATTGTGTTGTCTCGTGACCCTTTTACTTGCGCGTTGCTTTTGCTCTTTCCTTTCTTAGATTCACTTTTTCGTGTTTACCCTGAAGAGTTCGAGCTTCTGTGTGGGCACGGGCACCAGTGCACTTTTAGTAGACTGTCATGGTACATTCCTATGGTTTACCGTGGGAATTGGAGCAAAGCGCATGGCAGGAGGAGCACCTACCCAAACCAACACCAGAAGAGTTTGGGAGGAGGCGGGGGTTACTACTAGTCACTCTGGCAGCAACAAAAGCCCAAACCCAGCAGGAGCAAAGAATGTCAGTCTCACCTTCCTCTTTCTTTTTCCCACCCTCCATCCCCCGCGTGACGTCGTCCCGGTGGCGATCACAGCTTGCCTCATGGTCGGTGTTCCCCTTCGTTTGTTTTGTGAGTATCCTGACTGGTCTTTTACCGTTCTCTTTCAACTGGAGTGGCCACGGCGGAACCCGTCAAGTGGGAGAACCCACCAACAGACGAACGGAGGAAGGAGCTCAGGCCGAAGTTTGTAGAGCATCTGTGTGAAATCGGAAAGTAGGTGCGAGAACAGGCAAACCTTGTGCGCTAGCTTCGTTCAACCGTGAATCAATAAGCAGGGCCTACCCCACGCTCTCATTTGAGAGAGAGAGAGCGCGCTGCCAGAGGAACGCCAGCCGAACAACGGCTGCAGACCCCGCCTCAGAACGAGCGCGATGATGCCAGAAGAAGCCAGCAACAATTCCCCCTATATGACCCCTATATGACCCCCATATGACCCCTATATGACCCCCATATGACCCCCATATGACCCCTATATGACCCCTATATGACCCCTACCGTCCCGCTCTTAATTTATAGGCTCTTTACCGTCCCGCTCTTAATTTATAGGCTCTTTATTCGCGCGCTCTTAATTAGCGGGGGCTTTAATTTATGAATAACTATTTTTTCATCGGCCCGAAGATTTTGGGCTGAAATTAATTAATTTCGTCCCGACATTTTGAAACTGAGGTACTGCAGACGGTACAGTACACGGTACGGTACAGACGGTACGGTACAGACAGAACGGTACGTTGTCAGGCCGAAAACGTAAAAGAAAAATGGTGAAAGACTCGCTAGCTGCAGGGCAAAAACGTTGGTGAAGAGTACGGCCGAGATAACGTTAGCGGGAAAAGGGGGGAAAGGCTTGCCAGTACACTCGTCCTTAACCCTCTGCGCTTCAGGCTCGCCTTCAGCACACGCTTCGAGGGTTCGTTTCTTCGCGAAGAAAGAGTTCAGTGTTGGTTGATTCTTCGGAGGGGGTTTCGCCTTCGACGGAGGGCGCCCTGGTCCGGCTGGAGGCTTTGCAGCAGGCTGCGTTGAACGTGTCGCGGGCACTGCCGCTGGGGCCATCTCTTGGCTTGAGATTGGCAAGGTGATGTCAGAATTGCCTTCCTCCTCAACAGTCTCGACAAGATCCTTGTCCCAGTTTTTCTCCTCGTCGTAGAGGGCTTTGTACTTGTCAAACACGACAGTGATGGGGGCTCCTTTTGAGTCCACGGGTTGCTGAAGACCGAGTGCTCGGTGCACACCAGAGGCGGCCCATGAGTACACGATGGATTCACGGTTCAGGCGGTCAATATCTTGAGCAAGGCACTGGTACTTGACATGGCGCTTGTAGGGTAATTTTCCCCATGGTGCTACCCCACCGTTTTCTCCAGGTCAGCTTCCGAATTTCATCTGCCGAAAGGACCGTTCGTTCAGTAGCCGGCTTACTCCAAGTTCGACAACGCTGTCGTCAAGCGCCCTTTCGTCAACAGCCCTGAAGAGCTCAGGGACAGAAGCCATGATTTTAATTTGTGGGGTCCTGTTTAGTGAATTTCTAATTTATAAATAATTATTTAATTTTGGCCGTATTCATAAATTAGAAATTCATAAATTAAGAGCGGGACGGTATATGAAAAGGACCCCGAGGGGCTCGCCCTTGCTTTGGAAGTACGGTACGTGGCTGGTCGTAAGCATCTGTCGGGCGGGGAGCAGCTTGAAAGCGCATTCTCGGCGCTCAAGTGCTGGCTTCTCGCCTCGGCCCAGTTTGAGAACTGGATCGAATGCGCGGAGCAGGTTCGCCTCGGTCAGGAGCTCCTGATGCAACTCCGCGTCCAATTAAAGTTTGTGGAAGAGGGTGCGCCACGTCGGGAGCTGTTGGAGCGGATGCGGCAGCGCAACGGCGATGAGCTCGAGCGGGCGACGGCAGGATGGAAGAGGGACGCGCACCGGACGGAGAAGAAGAAGTTCGGTTTCAAACCGGGGGGGAAGGCCGGATAGAAACAGGGAAACGTCAAGGCCGGGGAAAAATGACTGGCGACTCCCCACCTAGGCCTAGACCTGCCAGTTACAAAGCAGAGGTCTCCTCTACCTACAAAGTTCGTTCGTCGTCCCCTCCCGGCCCGTTACGGCGTTCGGAGACCGTCGTGATGCAGCAACAACCACCGACGAATGTGGGGCGCGCGGTACTGCGATTGCTGACGAGCGGAGTTTCTGGTCGCACCGGCCATACGACGGAAGTCCGGGTGCCGCGTATGGACGCGGAGGCGCGGTTGGTGGCTCTGATGGAGCAGATGTGGGCGCATTCTACCCTACAGGACCGCCGACGGCTGTGGCGCCGACTCTGTGCATGGACGTCGCAGCAGCGGCTCCAACTCAATGCGGACACTGCGTGCCTGTTTGTTGCAGCGACGGGCGTTCGTTTACAGGGCCTCCTGGGGTACGCGAAGGCGCTTTCGGCGACATTTGCAGCATTGGGCTTGGACAACCAGCCGTTGCGGATGATGGCTTCAGCGCTGCGCAACTCTGGGGCGGCGGTGCCACAGGCTCAGGCAGTACCCGTGGACAGAGCGACACTCGTTCAGTGGGCGTTAGCACAGGCTCCGGCGGTGAAGATGTGCGCGTTACTGGCATGGAAGACGGCGTCGAGATGGGCCGAGGTGGCTGCCTTGTCGTCGACGCAGTTCCTGTTGGTCACACCGGAGGAGATTGTGGTCGACTGGGAGCAGACCCCCAAGGGCCGTCGACGGAACCCGTTCAAGCCGTCGAGGTTTGCCGTGATTGTGGGCCTGCTGACGTCCGAACTGGCCGAGATGTTTCGGACGAGTGCACCATTCGACAGGCTGTGTCTGCTCACAACGACAGGTCTGGATGCGATGTGGGCGCGGACACCCGAAATGCAACGCTACTCGGCGCACTCCATCAAGAGGGGTGCAGTAACGCATCTGTTCGGCCTGATCGCGACGGGCGCGCCGATCCCGCTACATCTCGTCGACAGACTGGCAAAACACGAGGAACCAGGAGGGTTGGAAGCGATCTCGGAAACGACAATTCGCTACGGCGGCGATCCACTGGCCCTCGCCCGGGTCCTCGAAACTGCGAAAGTGACGAGCCATCTTTGAGTCGCCAACTTCGGTCGGATCCAGCATTCAGAACCCTGCAGCCGCACTCTGTGACACGTCGTGGCGGGTCTACTCGGCTGCCTCGCACGCCAACAGAGCGCCAATCCCCACTGCATGTTGCCTCCGTCAAGCCGATGGACGTTGACAAACTGCGCGCCCGCATGACTGACAGCGTTCGCGTTCGATTCGACGACACGTGGCAGAAGACGTTTTACCCGGACGTGAGCAGCGTTTTGCCGTCGCTCGGATCCCCGTCAAGATTGGAAGTTGGTCACGCGAAGCAGTTGGAGGTGCACGGCATAGCTGCAAGGACACTAGGCCCAGGTCCTTGGTCGTCGGTACCCTTCACGGTCCTCGAGGAGAAGGACGGATCCCTTCGGCAACGGTTCATTTTATGGACCCTCGACGGCAACCGTGCAGCCGAAGCAGCCGGATATGAAGCATCCGTGCCATTGGCCCACGTATCCTGTTACCTGGGTGCTGTACACGAGGAGTGCGGGTCTACACGCGACTTCCGGACCGGGTTCTACGCGATAGAGATTCCGAAGGCTGTTCGGCACTTGTTTCGATTTGCAGCGGATGATGGCAGCTGGTGGGAGCTGAACCGCTTGCCTATGGGCCATACATGTGCGCCCGAACTCATGCACACACTGGCGGCTGTGTCGGCAGGGCACCCAGACTTCGTGTTGCCGGAATTCGTGGAGGGTGATGTTGTTGTCCACGTGTGGGTCGACAACATCCGCTACGCCGGCTCGAAGCGGAATGTTCTTGCGGCGACAGAGCGGCTGGACAAGACGGCACTCGACTGCTCGCTGACGTGGAAGGGCGTCGATTCCCGGACAGCTTCGCGACGCTATGAGTTCATCGGGGTCGACTGGAGACACGATGTTTCACACGTCTCGCTGAGCAGCAAGCTCCGCAAGAAGCTGGTGACGACGCGATACGAGCTTCGTTCTTCATCGCTTTCGGCGGCAGACATTGAGACACTGGGAGGCAGACTCTGCAATTGCCGGTATTTTCCCCGGATCTTTCTGGTTTGCGCTGAAGTTCATGCGCAGAGTCACGAACTCGTTGAATCGAGGAACGAGGTTGCCGTCCGAGCCAGTCCTCCTGTCTTCGTGTATTCGCTCCTCCCTACAGGGTTGGATAGATGCGGTCATGAAACCGCGGGCAATGCCGAAGGTTCTTCCTTCACCGTCGATGACAGTGTTCGTTGACGCAAGTAAAAAAGGATGGGGCGGTGTCCTAGTGGAGCGGAGGTCACTATTTTGGGCGCGCCCTGGTCAATCGAGGACTCAGGACTGCATATAAATGTCCTAGAAGCGATGGCATTTGAACGTGCAATAAGGTCGATTCCGGAAACCTTTGCAGGGGGGCGAATTGATGTTGTTGTAGACAACACCACTGTACAAGGGGTTGCGCGGAAAGGGTTTAGCATAAGGGACGCAGACCTAAACAAAGCTGTGGTGCCTGGTCTCGCCAGGGTGCGTGCTCTGGGATGTGCACTCTCTGTTCGCTGGGTGCGGAGCGAGGGAAATCCAGCGGATCACCCATCGCGGGTGCCCCTGGCATCCCTTACTCCGAAGTCGATTGCTTCCGTCACACAGGCGGTGGTGGCATTCTTTACTCGCGGCGGGGTGGATGGAAGGTGATCGTCTTGGTGGTCGTTGGTACGTCCTCCAAGACCATTCTCTTCATCCCGTTCGCAAGTATGTAAGTTGATAGGTTGACATGGTTTCACCTTCCCTTTTCTTTGACTTGTTTTGAGGATAAACGTGCAAATGAGTAGGTTGAAATGGATTAGCTTGCCGATTCGAAGCAAGAACCCCAGACGCATCGAGCAGATAGACAAGGAGAGACCGTGCCAATTCCCCTATATGACTATATGAACTGTACATATGACCCCCATATGACCCCTATATGACCCCTATATGACCCCCATATGACCCCTATATGACCCCCATATGACCCCCATATGACCCCCATATGACCCCTATATGACCCCCATATGACCCCTATATGACCCCTATATGACCCCCATATGACCCCTATATGACCCCTATATGACCCCTATATGACCCCTATATGACCCCTATATGACCCCCATATGACCCCTATATGACCCCTATATGACCCCCATATGACCCCTATATGACCCCCATATGACCCCCATATGACCCCTATATCATGCAGGGTCAAAACCTTGTGTCTTTTTAAAACGCTCCCGCGGGGCCGGTGGAGCCCTAAAAAAAAATTTGGAAAGAAAAAAATTTGCTCAACTTCCTCAAAAATTACTACAGAGTTTGTTCCAAAATTTTAAAATTCAAAAAACCCATTTTTTTTCCAGAAATTATTTTTTGGCCATTTCCAAAAAGACACAAGGTTTTGACCCTGCATGATATGACCCCTATATGACCCCCATATGACCCCCATATGACCCCTATATGACCCCTATATGACCCCTATATGACCCCTATATGACCCCTGTATGACCCCTATATGACCCCTATATGACCCCCATATGACCCCCATATGACCCCCATATGACCCCTATATCATGCAAGGTCAAAACCTTGTGTCTTTTTGGAAATGGCCAAAAAAAATTTCCGGAAAAAAAATGGGTTTTTTGAATTTTAAAATTTTGGAACAAACTCGGCAGTAATTTTTGATGAAGTTGAGCAAAATTTTTTTTTTCCAACTTTTTTTTTTGGGGTTCATCGGCTCCGCGGGAGCGTTTTAAAAAGACACAAGGTTTGGACTCTGCATGGTATGCCTTTTTGTGGCGGCTACCGGTATACGGAGACAGGGAATGCTGGCCTATGCGAGTTTTTCCAGGTCACTGGATCCAGTTTTTCCCAGGTCACAAGGTCCAGTTTTTTTACCTTGAAAACTGGATCCAGCGACCTGGATCCACCAAAACTGGACCCAGCGACCTGGTCGCTGGGTCCAGTTTTTTTACCTTGAAAACTGGACCCAGCAACCAGGTTGCTGGGTCCAGTTTTTCCCAGGTCGCTGGGTCCAGTTTTTCCTGGTCGCTGAGTCCAGCTTTCTTACCTTGAAAACTTTCCAGGTCGCTGGGTCCAGTTTTTTTACCTTGAAAACTGGACCCAGCGACCACTGCTGGACCCAGCGACCTGGTCGCTGGGTCCAGTTTTCAAGGTAAAAAAACTGGACCCAGCGACCAGGTCGCTGGGTCCAGTTTTGGTGGATCCGGGTCGCTGGGTCCAGTTTTTTGCATGAACCCTACAACGGGTCGCAGAACTGGCGAGAACAAGACTACAACCGAGGTAGCGACAGCACGACTGCAAGAGCTCGTGGCACAGATGTGGGCACATTCAACAACAGCCCACCGCCGGCACCTGTGGAGGCGCTTCCAAGCTTGGACCACTTCCAACAACCTTCTGACCAATCCGGATTCAGTATCATGCAGGGTCAAAACCTTGTGTCTTTTTGGAAATGGCAAAAAAAAAAATTCTGGAAAAAAATTGGGTTTTTTGAATTTTAAAATTTTGGAACAAACTCGGCAGTAATTTTTGATGAAGTTGAGCAAAAAATTTTTTTCCAACTTTTTTTTTTGGGGTTCATCGGCTCCGCGGGAGCGTTTTAAAAAGACACAAGGTTTGGACTCTGCATGGTATGCCTTTTTGTGGCGGCTACCGGTATACGGAGACAGGGAATGCTGGCCTATGCGAAGAGCTTCTCCGGCATGTTTCGCCACATGGGAGTGCCCAAC
Organism: Diplonema papillatum; assembly: GCA_030068145.1. Taxonomy (NCBI): domain Eukaryota; phylum Euglenozoa; class Diplonemea; order Diplonemida; family Diplonemidae; genus Diplonema; species Diplonema papillatum. The sequence goes on along the minus strand of JAPJBO010002240.1, from coordinate 5,274 downwards.
CAGCCTCTGCTGAGCATGGCAGCCGCACTGCAGGCTGTTGGGGCCGCAGTTCCGATACGGCAGGCATTGCCGATGGAAAAGCATCTTCTGGGTGCGTGGGCATTCAGCCAGCAACCTCGGCTGTGTCTTGCGGCCTTGATAGCGTGGAAGTCAGCTTCACGGTGGGAGGAAGTGACAAAGTTGTCCACAGCGAACTTCCTTCTCGTCAGCCCCACCGAGATTGTGATCGACTGGTTTACTCTTCCAAAGGGACGCCGAGCAATGCCGTTCACACCCTCCAGGTGGACGGTCATCAAGGGCGACTGGACACAGGCAATCTACGTGTTGCTGAAGTCGTTGTTGCCGTTCCAGAAACTCACAACTTGGACGACAGCGATGCTCATAGCAGAGTGGCGGAAAAGTCCCAACATGGTGGGGTACACAGCCCACAGCATCAAGAGGGGTGCGGTGACCCACCTTTTTCGCAAGGCCGACGAGGGCGAGCAGTTCCCAGTGGTGCTGATATCGAGGCTCGCGAAGCACAAGGCGCCGGAGCAAATCGCCGACACGACGCTGCGCTACGGGGGCGACCCTGTGGCAATGGCAAGATTGCTGGCCACCGCGACGGTTACCTCTCTCCTTTAGATGGGTTTCTGCCGCCAAATCAGCGTTCACTGTTTTTGTGGATGTGCAGATTCATTTGGGGAATCGACATTCCAGAGAATAGCCCCTAGTAGCTATTTATCCAACAAATAGTACTAAGAACCAGGGGGGAGGTTGGTTGCTTGGTTGGTGGTCTCAAAGCATAGCGGCCTTGATTGCAGCGTCAAGGTGGACGGAGGTGTCGAATCTGTCGTCGGCGAACTTCCTTCTCGTCAAGCGAGACGAGGTCGTGATCGACTGGTTCACAATCCCAAAGGGGAGAAGGGCCATGCCGTTCACGCACTCAAGGTGGGTGGTCATCAAGGGCGATCTGACAGAGGCGATCTTCTTGCTTCTGACTTCTCTGCCACCGTTCCAGAGGTTGACCTCATGGACGACTACAAAGTTGGTGGGGGTGTGGCGAAGAAGCCCGCAACTGTCTCTGTACTCGGCTCACAGCATAAAGAGAGGCGCCCTGACCTACCTCTTCAAGAAGGTGGCTGCCGGCCATCTGATTCCAGAAGTTCTTCTCTCTCGGCTCGCCAAGCACAAGGTCAAGGAGGTCGAGGGGCTAGCCGAGGTGACCCTGAGGTACGGAGGCGACCCCCTGGCAATGGCAAGAGCTTTGAGAACCGACAAGGTGACCGCATTGCTCTGAATGACTTTCTCTCGTCGATGCACACTTTCCCTTCTGCTCGAATCTCCAACACTTTTCACTCGATCACGAGGCGGGGTAAAAGAACGAGGCTTCCTGAGTCAGAAAAGGAGAAACAATCCCCTTTGCATGTTTCGAGTGTCCCGCCCATGGACATTGATAAGCTGAGGGCCCGAATGTCACCATCGGCCCTGAAGAGGTTCGATGAAGTTTGGAATGCGACCTTTTTCCCATTTCTGCACCACCCAGCGTCGGGACCGTCACGGAGTTCCTTCTTGAGTCCCTCTCATGCTACGACTCTGTATGAGCACGGCATTGCCTCACGTGTCGATGGCCCCGGTCCATTCGAGAACATACCATTTACAGTTGTTGAAGAGAAGGAAGAAGGGATTCGGCAAAGATTCATTTTGTGGACCCGGGCAGCGAACAATTGCTTGTCTGAACGAGGGTACGAGGCAAAAGTGCCCATCGAGCATATCTCTTTTTACTTGCTGTGTGTGAACGATGAATGTGCCTCGACCAGGGATTTCAAAACGGGGTTTTATGCCATAGAAGTACCAAAACCGAGTCGGCATCTGTTCACTTTTTCCGACTCTGACGGCGACTGGTGGACTCTGAACCGGCTCCCGATGGGGCATTGTTGTGCCCCGGAGATCATGCACACCCTTGCAGCGGTGGCGGCAGGGGACCCAGTGTACGTCAAACCAGCATTTGCGGCCAAAGGTGTGTGTGTGCACGTTTGGATCGATAACATTCGATACACTGGAAGAACTGTGGCAGTAAAAAGGGAGTCTGCAAGACTCGACACGACGGCCGAAAGTTGCCGACTCACATGGAAGCCGCAAGACACAAGAAACCAGGTCAAGATATATGAGTTTATTGGTGTCGAATGGAACCATGAAAAGAAAGTAGTGCGGCCTTCCAGCAAAATCAGAAACAGGCTCGAGGCACTGGATCTTTCTACAGATGTTACTGCGTCAGACCTTGAGTCTCTGGGTGGTAGGTTGCTACACGCGTCAGCTGTTTCAGGTGTGTTCCCAGGGACATACTGGTTTGCCCTAAAGTTTTTAAGGAGAATTGTGAACTCTCTAAATCGCAATACAAGGCAACCCGGCACACGTGTTGCTCTGCCAACGTCCGTAGTAGTGCAACTGAATAAGTGGCGCCAAGAGGTTCAAGTGGAGCGCCAGGTTCAACCTCATTCTCAACCAACAGCTTTCACCATTTTTGTTGACGCGAGCCTCAAGGGATGGGGCGGCGTTATTGTTGATCGGGAAACAGGCGAAGTATTCGTTCACGGGGAGGAATGGTCACCCTTCCACAAGAAACATCACATCAATGAGTTAGAGGCACGCGCCTTACTCTGTGTGTTGAGGTTGCTTCCAGGCAAGTCCGCTGGCAGACCAATTAGTATTTTTGTTGACAACACAACCGTTGTTGGCGCCGCAAGGAAGAAGCAGTGTGTCAAGAGCAGGATCCTGAACGACTCAGTTGTGGGTGCGTTGCAGACACTGAAAGACAGTAGATGCACTTTTTCCCTTGAGTGGGTGAAGTCGGAATGCAATCCTGCTGATATCATGCAGGGTCAAAACCTTGTGTCTTTTTGAAAATGGCAAAAAAAAAATTTATGGAAAAAAATTGGGTTTTTTGAATTTTAAAAGTTTGGAACAAACTCTGCAGTACTTTTTGAGGAAGTTGAGCAAATTTTTTTTTTCCAAAAAAATTTTTTAGGGCTCCATCGGCCCTGCGGGAGCGTTTTAAAAAGACACAAGGTTTTGACCCTGCATGATATGCCATCGCGCGTTCCGCCCATCAGGATGACCCGTGACAATCAGGACCAGGTTCTACAGGGGCGTTTTCTGGGCCAACATGCGTAGTGGAGGCGGAAAGTGACCTTGTCTTCGGCAAGGCTTTTTCGTTTCCCACAGTGTTTGTTTTCCGTTTTCTTGGTTTCACGCACGCCTTTTTCGTCTTCTTGCTTTCCATTCTTCATGTGGTAGCACCGGCTAAACTCGGAGGATAGCTCGATTCCTAGCTTGAAAGGATGGGGAGGTGTCATCGTGAACAATGACACAATCGAAGTTTTTATTCACGGTGAAGAATGGTCGCCCTATTTCAAAACACGCCTTCGCGGTTCATCCAGCAAAAATGTCAGAGGACAACGAGAAGGAGGTATCATGCAGGGTCAAAGCCTTGTGTCTTTTTGAAAATGGCAAAAAAAAAAATTCCAGAAAAAAAATGGGTTTTTTGAATTTTAAAAATTTGGAACAAACTCTGCAGTAACTTTTGAGGAAGTTGAGCAAATTTTTTTTTTTCCAAAAAAATTTTTAGGGCTCCATCGGCCCCGCGGGAGCGTTTTAAAAAGACACAAGGTTTCGACCCTGCATGGTATCACTGGCGGTGAGGAGGTTTTTCTCGGGACTGGCGTAGTGGAGGCGGCATGTGACCTTGTTCTCCACAACGTTTGTCTAAGATCCTGAGCTTGTTTCTCATTTGCCTTCTTCTTATTTCGACGTGGCTGAAAGCGCAGGGAAGACGATTCTGCAGATTCATCTGGGGAATCAACGACCCGAAGATTGCCACTCCGGTGTCGCTTTTCAACGAACCGTGATCCAGGAGGGCGGTGAAGGGGTGAAAACCGAAAGTTTTAAGCCCGCCCACCCATCCCCCTGTGACCTTGTTCTCCACAAGGCTTTCTTGTTTCTTCCACAACGTTTGTCTAAGATCCTGAGTGCCTTCTTCTTATTTCTACATGGCTGAAAGCGCAGGGAAGACGATTCCCGCACAACACGTAGACCCGGGAAGCGCATGGCGGGTGTCAGATTTTGCAAACGCGAAATCTCAGATTTTGCAAAATCTGAGATTGGCGAACCCAGGAATTTTTTTTTGCTGGGCCAAATCTCAGATTTTGCAAACCTGAAAATCTCAGATTTTGCAAACCTGAAATCTGAGATTTTGCAAATCTCAGATTTTGCAAATCTCAGATTTTGCAAAATGGGCCAATCTCAGATTTTGAAAAATCTGAGATTTTGGTGTGAGTGCAAAATCTGAGATTTTCAGAACTACAACAACAAAAATTTTGGGTCAAGTTTTTTTGGGCTCAGCTTTAGGACAGTTCCACGCAGTGTGTTCTGTCGGATTGGGAGGGTTGCGCCTTCGGCGCAACGGATGCAAACGCGAAATCTCAGATTTTGCAAAATCGAAAATCTCAGATTTTGCAAAATCTGAGATTTGCAAAATCTGAGATTTTGGCGAAATACGCAAAATCTGAGATTGGCCCATTTTGCAAAATCTGAGATTTGCAAAATCTGAGATTTTCGATTTTGCAAAATCTGAGATTTCAGGTCTGCAAAATCTGAGGTTTTCGATTTCCTCACACAATGCAGTGCTCCTGTGCAGACAAAACTTGAGTGTTGCAAACGAAATTTTCACCAACTGAAATTGGGACCCCACACACTGAAATCAAGTGCTCCTAAGCAGACGAAATTTGAGTGTTGCAAACGAAATTTTAACACCTGAAATAGGGACCCCACACACTGAAATCAACTGGTGGCAACCTCCTGCCATCTCTTATAATAAAAATTTTAAGCGCCGAAGGCGCAACCCTCCCAATCCGACAGAACACACTGCGTGGAACTGTCCTAAAGCTGAGCCCAAAAAAACTTGACCCAAAATTTTTGTTGTTGTAGTTCTGAAAATCTCAGATTTTGCACTCACACCAAAATCTCAGATTTTTCAAAATCTGAGATTGGCCCATTTTGCAAAATCTGAGATTTGCAAAATCTGAGATTTGCAAAATCTGAGATTTCAGGTTTGCAAAATCTGAGATTTTCAGGTTTGCAAAATCTGAGATTTGGCCCAGCAAAAAAAAATTCCTGGGTTCGCCAATCTCAGATTTTGCAAAATCTGAGATTTCGCGTTTGCAAAATCTGACACCCGCCTTTTTTTACCTTGAAAACTGGATCCAGCGACCTGGATCCACCAAAACTGGACCCAGC
>JAPJBO010002239.1:0-18820 GCA_030068145.1 Diplonema papillatum | reverse complement strand
CATACTGGTTTGCCCTAAAGTTTTTAAGGAGAATTGTGAACTCTCTAAATCGCAATACAAGGCAACCCGGCACACGTGTTGCTCTGCCAACGTCCGTAGTAGTGCAACTGAATAAGTGGCGCCAAGAGGTTCAAGTGGAGCGCCAGGTTCAACCTCATTCTCAACCAACAGCTTTCACCATTTTTGTTGACGCGAGCCTCAAGGGATGGGGCGGCGTTATTGTTGATCGGGAAACAGGCGAAGTATTCGTTCACGGGGAGGAATGGTCACCCTTCCACAAGAAACATCACATCAATGAGTTAGAGGCACGCGCCTTACTCTGTGTGTTGAGGTTGCTTCCACGCAAGTCCGCTGGCAGACCAATTAGTATTTTTGTTGACAACACAACCGTTGTTGGCGCCGCAAGGAAGAAGCAGTGTGTCAAGAGCAGGATCCTGAACGACTCAGTTGTGGGTGCGTTGCAGACACTGAAAGACAGTAGATGCACTTTTTCCCTTGAGTGGGTGAAGTCGGAATGCAATCCTGCTGATATGCCATCGCGCGTTCCGCCCATCAGGATGACCCGTGACAATCAGGAGGCGGGTGTCAGATTTTGCAAAATCGAAAATCTCAGATTTTGCAAAATCTGAGATTTGCAAAATCTGAGATTTTGGCAAAATACGCAAAATCTGAGATTGGCCCATTTTGCAAAATCTGAGATTTGCAAAATCTGAGATTTCAGGTTTGCAAAATCTGAGATTTTCAGGTTTGCAAAATCTGAGATTTGGCCCAGCAAAAAAAAATTTCTGGGTTCGCCAATCTCAGATTTTGCAAAATCTGAGATTTCGCGTTTGCAAAATCTGAGATTTTCGATTTTGCAAAATCTGAGATTTCGCGTTTGCAAAATCTGAGATTTTCTGAGATGAGTGATGGGGTGGATTGGTGTGGGTGGGTGTGAGTGAGTGGGTTGGGTTGGTGTGAGAGAGGTGGGTGAGAGTGGTGGGTGGATTGGTGTGAGTGGTGGGGTGGATTGGTGTGAGTGGGTGTGAGTGAGTGGGGTGGGTTGGTGTGAGTGAGGTGGGGGTGTGTGGTGTGAGATAATAACATGCAGGGTCAAAACCTTGTGTCTTTTTGGATATGGCAAAAAAAAAAATTTCTGGAAAAAAAATGGGTTTTTTGAATTTTAAAATTTTGGAACAAACTCGGCAGTAATTTTTGATGAAGTTGAGCAAATTTTTTTTTTCCAACTTTTTTTTTTGGGGTCCATCGGCCCCGCGGGAGCGTTTTAAAAAGACACAAGGTTCTGACCCTGCATGGTAGTGTGTGGTGTGAGGTGTGTGAGTGTGGGGGGTTAGTGGGTGGTGAGTGGAGTGGATTGGTGTGAGTGGGTGTGAGTGAGTGGGGTGGGTTGGTGTGAGTGAGGTGGGGGTGTGTGGTGTGAGGTGTGTGAGTGTGTGAGTGTGGGGGGTTAGTGGGTGTGAGTGAGTGGGGTGGGTTGGTGTGAGTGAGGTGGGGTGGTGAGTGGAGTGGATTGGTGTGAGTGTGTGAGTGAGTGGGGGTTGGTGAGTGAGTGGGTGAGATGGTGGGTTAGTGTGAGTGAGTGGGGTGGGTTGAGTGTGGTGCCAATACAGGTCAAACTGGATTTCTGTCTTGATCTTCCCTTTTGGAAGAGACACAGGCGAAACCAGGTTTCTGTCTTGAGGCACTTGCCAACACAGGTCAAACTGGATTTCTGTCTTGATCTTCCCTTGGAAGAGACACAGGCTAAACCAGGTGCAAAATCTGAGATTTCGCGTTTGCAAAATCTGACACCCGCCTTCAAGTGCTCCAAGGCCAGACGATTGTAGTGTTGCAAACGGATCGCAGACTTTGTACCATGCAGGGTCAAAACCTTGTGTCTTTTTGAAACGCTCCCACGGGGCCGATGGAGCCTTGAAAAAAATTTTGGAAAAAAAAAAAATTGCTCAACTTCCTCAAAAATTTCTGCAGAGTTTGTTCCAAACTTTTAAAATTCAAAATACCCAATTTTTTTCTGGAATATTTTTTTTTGCCATTTCCAAAAAGACACAAGGTTTTGACCCTGCATGGTACACACGAAACAGAGATCTTATGAATCAACGAAAAAAGCGAGCGAAAAAGAGCGTGGAAAGGTCGGAGACAGTCGGCGAAAAACTTGGAAAAAAGACGGGAAAATACGACCTTCAAGTGTTCCAAGGCGGCGGTCCCGATAACGTTGCATGAGACCTTATCGGTACCTTTTGGGGGTTGCGACCTTATCGGTACCTTTTTGAGGTGCGACCTTATCGGTACGTTTTTGGGGTTGCGACGTTATCGGTACCTCTTTTGGAGGTTGCGACCTTATCGGTACCTTTTTTGGAGGTTGCGACCTTATCGGTACCATGCAGGGTCAAAACCTTGTGTCTTTTTAAAACGCTCCCGCGGGGCCGATGGAGCCCTGAAAATTTTTTTTGGAAAAAAAAAAAATTGCTCAACTTCCTCAAAAATTACTGCAGAGTTTGTTCCAAACTTTTAAAATTCAAAAAACCCATTTTTTTTCCGGGTTTTTTTTTTGGCCATTTCCAAAAAGACACAAGGTTTTGACCCTGCATGGTACCTTTTTGGGGTTGCGACCTTATCGGTACCTTTTTGAAGAAGAAAAAACGGAAAATTTTTTTTCGAGAAAAAAGCAGTCTGAAAAAAAGACGAGGTGCGACCTTATCGGTACCTTTTGAGAGTGCGACGGTATCGGTACCTCTTTTGGAGGTTGCAACCTTATCGGTACCTATTTTTGAGGTTGCGACCTTATCGGTACCTTTTTCGGAGAAAGTTTCGGAAAAATAATTGGGGGGGAAAGGTGAAAAAATGTCGAGAAAAAACGTCGGAAAAAAAGAACTCTGAAAACGACAACTCTAAAAAAAGACCAGGTGCTTGTGATGATACTGCACAAAGCCGCTATCGACCTTAGAACTCTTTGCACGTGTCGTGTCATGCGGTCGTCTTGCTTTGTGTCCGGTGTGCGCTTCACGGCCGTAATAGTAGCAGTTTGCACTTGAGCACTTGCAGCAATACTCTAGGCGTAGTCTGAAATGAAGTGATTCGAGGCAGACGACTTTAAAGTGTTGCAAACAGATCACAAACACGCTGAGCTCAAGTATGCTCGTGTTGCGAACGAATCAGCGGGATAGTGCACGAAAAGATGCTACAGCATACCACTGTTTAGCCAACAAGAACTAAGGCCGGCACGTTTCCGAGGCTGTTTCAATGTCCTGTATGGTTTTTGCATATTGTATTAGCGAAAAGTGCACTTCAAAAAGTACCTGTACCTTCCACAGATCGGCAATGACTCCCATACCGCTTCTGGGGGTGGCTTCTCTGCTTCCAACTTTCCTGTGTGGTGATGTAGGGGACCGCTTGTAGCCCACGAATCAGCGTTGTGCTGCCCCGACACTTAAACGACCTTCAAGGGCTTCAAGGCCAGACGACTGTTTAGTGTTGCAAACGAATCGCAAACACGCTGAGATCGGGACCCCACACACTGAAATCGACTGAGAAGAACCTGAGCGATCTCTCTTAATAAAATATTTAAGCGCCGAAGGCGCAACCACCCGGCGGGTGTCAGATTTTGCAAACGCGAAATCTCAGATTTTGCAATTTTTTTTGCGGTGTCAGAGTCTTTCCACAATGCCCAAGTATCATGCAGGGTCAAAACCTTGTGTCTTTTTGAAAATGGCAAAAAAAAAAATTCCGGAAAAAAATTGGGGTTTTTGAATTTGAAAAGTTTGGAACAAACTCTGCAGTAATTTTTGAGGAAGTTGAGCAAATTTTTTTTTTTCCAAGAAATTTTTTAAGGCTCTATCGGCCCCGCGGGAACGTTTGAAAAAGACACAAGGTTTTGACCCTGCATGGTATCTAATATAGTGTACCATGCAGGGTCAAAACCTTGTGTCTTTTTGAAAATGGTCAAAAAAAAAATTCTGGAAAAAAAATGGGTTTTTTGAATTTTAAAAGTTTGGAACAAACTCTGCAGCAATTTTTGAGGAAGTTGAGCCATTTTTTTTTTTTCCAAAAATTTTTTAGGGCTCCATCGGCCCCGCGGGAGCGTTTTAAAAAGACACAAGGTTTTGACCCTGCATATAGGTCTCATGACGTTATCATGCAGGGTCAAAACCTTGTGTCTTTTTGAAAATGGCAAAAAAAAATTTTCCGGAAAAAAATTGGGTTTTTTGAATTTTAAAAGTTTGGAACAAACTCTGCAGTAATTTTTGAGGAAGTTGAGCAAAATTTTTTTTTTTCAAAATTTTTTTTAGGGCTCCATCGGCCCCGCGGGAGCGTTTTAAAAAGACACAAGGTTTTGACCCTGCATGTTATCGGGACCGCCGCCTTGGAACACTTGAAGGTCGTATTTTCCCGTCTTTTTTCCAAGTTTTTCGCCGACTGTCTCCGACCTTTCCACGCTCTTTTTCGCTCGCTTTTTTCGTTGATTCATAAGATCTCTGTTTCGTGTGTACAAAGTCTGCGATCCGTTTGCAACACTACAATCGTCTGGCCTTGGAGCACTTGAAGGCGGGTGTCAGATTTTGCAAACGCGAAATCTCAGATTTTGCACCTGGTTTAGCCTGTGTCTCTTCCAAGGGAAGATCAAGACAGAAATCCAGTTTGACCTGTGTTGGCAAGTGCCTCAAGACAGAAACCTGGTTTAGCCTGTGTCTCTTCCAAAAGGGAAGATCAAGACAGAAATCCAGTTTGACCTGTATTGGCACCACACTCAACCCACCCCACTCACTCACACTAACCCACCATCTCACCCACTCACTCACCAACCCCCACTCACTCACACACTCACACCAATCCACTCCACTCACCACCCCACCTCACTCACACCAACCCACCCCACTCACTCACACCCACTAACCCCCCACACTCACACACTCACACACCTCACACCACACACCCCCACCTCACTCACACCAACCCACCCCACTCACTCACACCCACTCACACCAATCCACTCCACTCACCACCCACTAACGGCGGGTGTCAGATTTTGCAAATGCGAAATCTCAGATTTTGCAAAATCGAAAATCTCAGATTTTGCAAAATCTGAGATTTGCAAAATCTGAGATTTTGGCAAAATACGCAAAATCTGAGATTGGCCCATTTTGCAAAATCTGAGATTTGCAAAATCTGAGATTTGCAAAATCTGAGATTTCAGGTTTGCAAAATCTGAGATTTTCAGGTTTGCAAAATCTGAGATTTGGCCCAGCAAAAAAAAATTTCTGGGTTCGCCAATCTCAGATTTTGCAAAATCTGAGATTTCGCGTTTGCAAAATCTGAGATTTTCGATTTTGCAAAATCTGAGATTTCGCGTTTGCAAAATCTGAGATTTTCTGAGATGAGTGATGGGGTGGAATGTGGGGGGTGTCAGATTTTGCAAACGCGAAATCTCAGATTTTGCAAAATCGAAAATCTCAGATTTTGCAAAATCTGAGATTTGCAAAATCTGAGATTTTGGCGAAATACGCAAAATCTGAGATTGGCCCATTTTGCAAAATCTGAGATTTGCAAAATCTGAGATTTTCGATTTTGCAAAATCTGAGATTTCAGGTCTGCAAAATCTGAGGTTTTCGATTTCCTCGCACAATGCAGTGCTCCTGTGCAGACAAAACTTGAGTGTTGCAAACGAAATTTTCACCAACTGAAATTGGGACCCCACACACTGAAATCAAGTGCTCCTAAGCAGACGAAATTTGAGTGTTGCAAACGAAATTTTAACACCTGAAATAGGGACCCCACACACTGAAATCAACTGGTGGCAACCTCCTGCCATCTCTTATAATAAAAATTTTAAGCGCCGAAGGCGCAACCCCCCCAATCCGACAGAACACACTGCCTGGAACTGTCCTAAAGCTGAGCCCAAAAAAATTTGACCCAAAATTTTTGTTGTTGTAGTTCTGAAAATCTCATATTTTGCACTCACACCAAAATCTCAGATTTTGCAAAATCTGAGATTTTGGTGAAATACGCAAAATCTGAGATTGGCCCATTTTGCAAAATCTGAGATTTGCAAAATCTGAGATTTGCAAAATCTGAGATTTCAGGTTTGCAAAATCTGAGGTTTTCAGGTTTGCAAAATCTGAGATTTGGCCCAGCAAAAAAAAATTCCTGGGTTCGCCAATCTCAGATTTTGCAAAATCTGAGATTTCGCGTTTGCAAAATCTGACACCCGCCTGGAACGCGAAATCTCAGATTTTGCAAAATCTGAGATCGGCGAACCCAGGAATTTTTTTTGCTGGGCCAAATCTCAGATTTTGCAAACCTGAAAATCTCAGATTTTGCAAACCTGAAATCTCAGATTTTGCAAATCTCAGATTTTGCAAATCTCAGATTTTGCAAAATGGGCCAATCTCAGATTTTGCGTATTTCACCAAAATCTCAGATTTTGCAAAATCTGAGATTTTGGTGTGAGTGCAAAATCTGAGATTTTCAGAACTACAACAACAAAAATTTTGGGTCAAATTTTTTTGGGCTCAGCTTTAGGACAGTTCCAGGCAGTGTGTTCTGTCGGATTGGGGGGGTTGCGCCTTCGGCGCTTAAAATTTTTATTATAAGAGATGGCAGGAGGTTGCCACCAGTTGATTTCAGTGTGTGGGGTCCCTATTTCAGGTGTTAAAATTTCGTTTGCAACACTCAAATTTCGTCTGCTTAGGAGCACTTGATTTCAGTGTGTGGGGTCCCAATTTCAGTTGGTGAAAATTTCGTTTGCAACACTCAAGTTTTGTCTGCACAGGAGCACTGCATTGTGTGAGGAAATCGAAAACCTCAGATTTTGCAGACCTGAAATCTCAGATTTTGCAAAATCGAAAATCTCAGATTTTGCAAATCTCAGATTTTGCAAAATGGGCCAATCTCAGATTTTGCGTATTTCGCCAAAATCTCAGATTTTGCAAATCTCAGATTTTGCAAAATCTGAGATTTTCGATTTTGCAAAATCTGAGATTTCGCGTTTGCAAAATCTGACACCCGCCAAAACCTTGTGTCTTTTTGAAAATGGCAAAAAAAAAAATTCCGGAAAAAAATTGGGTTTTTTGAATTTTAAAAGTTTGGAACAAACTCTGCAGTAATTTTTGAGGAAGTTGAGCAAAAATTTTTTTTTCCAAAAAAAATTTTAGGGCTCCATCGGCCCCGCAGGAGCGTTTTAAAAAGACACAAGGTTTTGACCCTGCATGTTATCCAACAAATAGTACTAAGAACCAGGGGGGAGGTTGGTTGCTTGGTTGGTGGTCTCAAAGCCTTGAATCCCACCCACCCATCCCCCTGTGACCTTGTCTTCGGCAAGGCTTTTTCGTTTCCCACAGTGTTTGTTTTCCGTTTTCTTGGTTTCACACACGCCTTTTTCGTCTTCTTGCTTTCCATTCTTCATGTGGTAGCACCGGCTAAACTCGGAGGATAGCTCGATTCCCGGAAAACAAATGGGTTTTTTGAATTTTAAAAGTTTGGAACAAATTCTGCAGTAATTTTTGAGGAAGTTGAGCAAAATTTTTTTTTTCCAAAAAAAATTTTAGGGCTCCATCGGCCCCGCGGGAGCGTTTTAAAAAGACACAAGGTTTTGACCCTGCATGTTACCAGGAGCTGGAGGCAAGACCCGGTAATGTCTCCATACAGCGCCCACAGTATCAAGCGCGGGGCAATCACCTTGCTCTTTCTGCTCGGACAGGGCGCACCCATTCAGCCTGAGCTAATCTCCCGAGTAGCCAAGCACCAAGCCGAAGTGGGTTTAGCATGCAGGGTCAAAACCTTGTGTCTTTTTGAAAATGGCAAAAAAAAAATTTCCGGAAAAAAAATGGGGTTTTTGAATTTTAAAATTTTGGAACAAACTCTGCAGTAATTTTTGAGGAAGTTGAGCAAATTTTTTTTTTTCCAACATTTTTTTTTGGGGTCCATCGGCTCCGCGGGAGCGTTTTAAAAAGACACAAGGTTCTGACCCTGCATGTTAGCGTCAATGACTATCCGCTATGCAGGCGATATGATAGCCTTGGCACGGGCCCTTCGGACTCAGGATGTTACTCGATTCCTGTAGGGCATGGAGTTACCAGCTTTTATTCTGGAAACTCACGAGATCGCCTGCCTTGTGTAGCACGGGCACATACCATTACGCGCCGTGCACATAGCTCACGTCTTCCGCAGACAGAATCAGAAATGAAAGCGCCACTGCATGAGCCTATGCACATACAACGTCTGCGTGATCGACTTCTCCCCGAAAGAAAGGCTCGTTTCGACGAAGTCTGGAATAAAACATTTTTTCCGACGCTACCACAGCTACCACAGTCAGTTCCACACAGTTTTTCGCAAAAGAGTAAGTTTCAAGAGCGTCATGCTGAAGAGTTGGTAAAATGCGGAGTTGCCCAGCCTGCAGAAGGCCCAGGGAAGTTGCAGAATGTTCCCTTTACGGTACTGGAGGAGAAACCCACCGGTTTCAGACAACGGTTCATTCTCTGGACTAAGCAGGCCAACGAAATAGCAGCAAAGGAGGGGTACAAAGCCGATGTGCCTTTAGGGCATATCTCAAACTATTTGCATGCAGCAATTGACCATTGTGGAAGTATGCGTGATTTCCGTACAGGATTTTTTGCGATCGAAATACCGATCACTTCACGGGAGTGTTTCCGTTTTCCAACGGACTCCGGAAGTTGGTATGAGCTCACACGTCTGCCCATGGGACACACGTGCTCACCAGAACTGATGCATACATTGGCCGCCTCAGCAGCAGGTGATCCTGGGTACGTAGTATCAGCATGTGCGGCCACCGGAGTCTCCACCCAAGTGTGGATAGACAACATCAGGTACCATGCAGGGTCAAAACCTTGTGTCTTTTTGAAAATGGCAAAAAAAAAAAAATTCCGGAGAAAAAACGGGTTTTTTGAATTTTAAAAGTTTGGAACAAACTCTGCAGTAATTTTTGAGGAAGTTGAGCAAAAAAAATTTTTTCCAAAAAAAATTTTAGGGCTCCATCGGCAGCGATACACATCCTCCAGGAGCTCAATTGCACATGGTCGATACGCTGGGTGAAATCTGGGGTCTTTTTGAAAATGGCCAAAAAAAAAATTCTGGAAAAAAAATGGGTTTTTTAAATTTTAAAAGTTTGAAACAAACTCTGCAGCAATTTTTGAGGAAGTTGAGCAATTTTTTTTTTTTCCAAAATTTTTTTTAGGGCTCCATCGGCCCCGCGGGAGCGTTTTAAAAAGACACAAGGTTTTGACCCTGCATGCTACCCTCTCGTGTGCACCCATCTCGACTAGCTTCCCCTGCACTTGTGCAGGGGGTCGCACAAGCAATCGGGGCTTTCTTAACTGGCGATGGGGTGGCGGCTGACGGTCACTGCAAACGTGCAAGCGGCGCAATGCCCCACTCGTGAGTTCCTCTCTTGTTAAGTACATAGTACAAGACACAGTTTCCCCTCTTCTTCCCGTTCTGGTTGAATAACTCTGCGCCTAGCTGTTGACACTGACGGATTCTCGCAGTTCACTGGGGGAATCCAGACAAGTCAAGTCACTTGAACAACACAGCCGAACAGGTTGGGTTTAGGGGGGCGGCACAGAGCAATCACTTTTCCCACCCATCCCTCCCCCTTCTGACGGTCGCTGCAAACGTGCAAGCGGCGCAATGCCCCACTCGTGAGTTCCTCTCTTGTTAAGTACATAGTACAAGACACAGTTTCCCCTCTTCTTCCCGTTCTGGTTGAATAACTCTGCGCCTAGCTGTTGACGCTGACGGATTCCACACCCCGACGCAGTGGTCAGGGCCCTTGCAGAGCGGCTTATCATGCAGGGTCAGAACCTTGTGTCTTTTTGGAAAAATGGCCAAAAGTTTGAATTTCCAGAAAAAAATTGGGTTTTTTGAATTTTAAAAGTTGTGGAACAAACTCTGCAGTAATTTTTGCGGAAGTTGAGCAAATTTTTTTTTTTGCCAAATTCTTTTTTTGGGGTCCATTGGCCCGCGGGAGCGTTTCAAAAAGACACAAGGTTCTGACCCTGCATGTTATCATGCAGGGTCAAACCTTGTGTCTTTTTAAAACGCTCCCGCGGGGCCGATAGACCCCAAAAAAAATTTTTGGCAAAAAAAAAAATTGCTCAACTTCCGCAAAAATTACCGCAGAGTTTGTTCCAAAATTTTAAAATTCAAAAAACCCATTTTTTTTCTGGAAATAAAATTTTGGCCATTTCCAAAAAAGACACAATGAGCCAATTCACCCACCCCCTGATCGAGCGTAATCGAGTGTAATATTTTGGGTTAGAATGCAAAGAATCTGTGGTGATAATCTGCATCGCCGACGGCGCGGTTATCTCTTCGCACGTGAAGTGTCATGCTTTCGCCTCTTTAGCTCGTCTTGATCGTCGCGCTCAGGCGCGCGTTTGGTGCTTCGCTTCTTCTTCGATTGCTCGTCGAGGTTCATCGGTTGCGCGTCGATTTCTGCTTTTTCTCGGCGCCTGGGCGATGGTCGTGGCGCATCGACGCGTCCTTTGCGTCTTTTCGGTACCGGCTCCGCCGCGGAGTCCGATTGCCGCTTCTTCGCTGGCGTTGATGCCGTCTTCCCGACCTTCGCTGCTGATGTCGGTCGTTGATGTTGCGGGCTCTCGCTCGCCTTCCGCTGCTTCCCGCAGAATGAACACTACGTTCTCACGCTTCGCCTGTCTCGGCGCCGGCGCGGGGCCCTCCAGCTCCGCCTTCCTCTTCTTCGATGCTGCTTCTTCTCTCCTCTCGCCACGGCCGCCCGGTGGTGACCCTTCCGACAGCACAGTTTCGGCCTTCGACTCCGCAAGTCCGCGAGCCGGCTGCAGTGCGCACACGTCGGCATGCCATGATCAAGGCACCGGTGGTGTCCGTTGCGGCAGCACTCCGCGATCGTCTTGCACGTCGCGCATTGCGTCAGGCGGTGTTGCGCGCAGAACTTCACCGCAAGGCCGTCGTCTTCCTTGTGGTGGGCCTTACAGCACCACGCCACCGACTTGCCCTGGCGCTTGCACCCGTCGCATTTCACCTTCTGGTGCTCGTGGCACACCCGCTCACCCCACTTTTCGTGTCGGGGAACCCCTTCCGGCACGTACCACGGATCCCCTCCGACGACTGCCGTCTTCTTTCCTTTCTTCTTCTCCGTAGCGTCGTTGAACACCGCCCATCTCGCCGCGCGCTCCGCCCTTCCACCTCCGTACGTCGGGAAAAGGTCCATCCCCCACGCCTCGCCGTTGAACTCGTGCCGAGCCGTCGTCAGCTGCGTCTCGAGAACTTCCATCGTCTCCGTACCACCACGGAAGATTGGCCTCATCTCGTACCCCGTGAGGCACGGCGGGGCTCCCACCGTTCTCAACGACCCTATCTTCTCCAATTTCCTTCCCGGCAGAGGCGGTTCGTCGCCGTTCCGCTCCAGCGCGTCCCCGACGGTCTTCAAAAGCCTTGCGAGTACCCTCGCACGCATGCTCAACGGTGTCCCGTCCGTCGTTGCTACGACACTGCCTGGAAGGTCCAATCCGGTGTATACCTCAAAGTCGATGGCGAGCTCTGCCGTCGACACGTCACCCGCCACCGACCAGCACATCCCATCCAGCCAATACTGCAGCGCCCGGAACCACCTCTCTCCTCCGACCGCCGCGAAGGTCCCCGGTCCAGCGATCGCTTCGAAATTCAGCCGGCGCGGGGGGCAGTCGTCAGGGTGCAATTGTCTCCAGGGGTGGCCGACCGCCCGGTCTCTTCCTTCTCTCTCCAGCCGTCGTCTCTCGTGCATGACCTCCGCCATGAACGTGTGCAGCACTTCGATGTTGACTCGACTTCCCTTCGGCAGTATCCCGTGTTCTTGCAGGCACGGGGGCCAAGTCGAGCGATCCGCGCCAACAATTTCGGCATATTGGTTTTGCCCTCGGATTCGTTCGTACGCCCGGCACTGCCACCAAATGTGGCCCAGAGTTTCTTCCGTCGCCTCGTCACAGCGTCTGCACAGCCCGTCACCTCCCCACAGCTTGGCCGCATGTGACTCCGTCATCACCGACCCAGCCACGACCTCGGCAACGTCCCGTGCAGCCGTCAGCGTTGTCGACGCCTTCAGCCCGTAGGCATTCGTCGCGACGTACTCTACACCTGCCCGTACCCCATCGAAGTCTACCCGCCTCTTCTCAAGCTCCCCTAGTCGCCAGCCGCGAATCAGCTTTCTCAGGGTGTGCCCTCGCTCCCCCTTGCTTTGTCGCACCAGCCTCAGCACATTCCCTGCCTCGTCCTCGGCGTTGTCGAAATCTTCCGTCCATCGTATACCGAGCTTTTTTGCATGCTCGGCCGCAATACCGACCGGTCCCCATGCGCGGATTCTGCTGCCATACGCCCGTCGAACTGTTGCGACGCGGGCCCTCCACGCCGGCCTTTTTCGGCACACTTCTGCGATCATGCCGAGTGACCGATATGGCAGCACTGCGTATGGGTCGAGTAAGTGGGCCTTGTTGAGAATGCCCAACACGGCCTCTTGCGCCCTATGCAGTCTCACCGGGTCCCAGACGCCTCTGAGTAGTGCTGCGGTGAACTTTCCCAGCCCCCGCACCGTCGGGAGCGCGAACTCGGAGCCGTACGTCGCCGCCGGTAGAACCGCCATCGCCGCTAGCCCCGACCTCTGCGCCCTCGAGATCGGTAAGGCACCCAACCGTTCGGCCTCCTCTGCACGCTGGTCGTAGCGCAGGTCCGTTGTTCTGCGTGTCCGCTTCGTGCCGACCAGACATCCTACGATTGTAAGCTCTTCCTTCGTCACGATGTCGGTGCCACCTATCTTCAACTTCGCTTCGTACCCCTTCGGCGTCCCGAAAGCGAACGTCTTCGGTATCCCGATCGACATGCCGGTGTTCGCACAAAACCTGTCGACTTCCACCAAGGCGTCCTGCAAGCATGCTTCTCTGAGACGCGTCAGGAGGGTGAGGTCGTCCGCGAAGGACTCGCTCGTCACCCCCCCCACGTCGTCCACTCTGCGCACCACGATGGACAGCAGCGCGTTGATGAGGATCACGCTCAGGGGGCAGCCCTGCAGTATCCCGTTGGTGGTGTAAAAGATGTCTCCCAGCCCCATGTGCAACTTGTACCGCCTTCGTAGTCGCGCGTAAACATCGCGCAGCGGCCCGAGAATTCTCTCATGGAGGCCAAGATCCCCCACCAGCTTCAGCACGACGTCTCGTGGCACTTTGTCGAAGCACTTGGCAAAGTCTAGGGCCACGCCGTACAGCTCCTTTCCCGTCAAGAGAGCCTCTTCAATCTGCGAGGCGATTTCAAACACCACGTCCACGGTTCCGTGTTTGGGCCTGAACCCGTGCTGGCTATCTGCTATCCAGCCTTCTTGCCACTGGACGACGTCCCTGAGCCTCGTGCTCGCCCACAAGCGATAGACCGCGCTTGTGACGGTGATGGGCCGCAATGCCAGCGGGTCGAGGGTTTCGTCTTTCGGGACCAGCGTGACCGCGGCTTCCAACAACGCGTTCGGCCACGTTCCGGTCGCTTCTATCGCGTTGAACACCTTCGCCAGGGCGTTCAGCAACGGCAGTGTAATATAGTGTAATCGAGTGTAGTAGAGTGTAATCGAGTGTAGTAGAGTGTAGTAGAGTGTAGTCGAGCGTTGTAGAGTGTGATCGAAATTGACACTAGTATTTTGGGTTCGACCACTGGTGGACCCCTGGCTGACCCATGAGCGACCATGTTGACCACTGTCTGGCCCAAGAAGTGCCAAGCACAAGCATACGAGGGACGGAAACCGCAGGTGTGGGCCTTCACCGTGGTGGAGCCAGGCTAGATTCGGGGTGGCGCCCTGGGAGGGACAGGGACGGGGGTAGTCACGCCTTAGTCCCAGGGCCTCTCCCCACCCATCTGTATGTGATCTCCTGGTCATCGCTACCGCGCTGACCTTTCCCGAGAGCACATCAAAACAAGTCAAAGCCCGCTGCCCACTGCCCTACAAGAGACATGCTTTGCACTCTCTGAATGCCCATTGACTGTGCTCCGCTTCAGCCGACTGCTTTGGAAGAGGTACTGTGCTCCGTTTGGTGCCGACTGCCCTGCCAGAGACGTGCTTGCAGACAGAGGTCGGCCGCCGCTACTTTGGTTTTCTCTCGCGTCTTCCCAGCTCCGCCACCTTCCCAGAGGCTTGGGGAGAGCCACGAGCTCCGGCTGTAAGGGACGAGACCGAGGTGCGACGCTGGCCCCGGTCGCAATCTGTATGTGCCGGCCCGGCCCGATTAGGCCTTTGGAGTACCGCGTGAATGGCGCGATTGGGCCCACGCGCATGCAGCCTGTCTGCTCGCAGTCACGCCGGCCGGCCCGCAACCGCAACCACATTCGCTTGTGCCCACACACCAGCTCTTCTTATCGAGCTAGCAATCCAGCTAAGGAGCACAACCGAGGATCCGAGGCGGAATCATGCCCCACAGTGGGCGCACGAGAGCAGACAGCGATGAAGGCCGCAGGGACAGGGTGTGTCAGCCAGGTTCCTCCCGCAGACGCACTACCCATCGGAATGTGACAGCGCAAGTAGGCTCGATGGAAGCACGAAGTGAAGCAGGATAGACGAGCTACGGAGACGAGACGAGTCGTGTACCAGGGGCAGGCCGGGACGATGAACCGCATGAAGCCGAAGAAAAAGTTCAAGAACGAAGCAACACCACAAGCCGCGTGCAGCCAAGCAGACCTCCCGGAACCTACGTGGGCAGTAACGAGGAGCCAACAGATGAGTGTCCACTGAACCCCCTTGCCAATACCCCCAACGACTATGGCACGAATTGCGCAATGCCAGACGGTAGCGTCTGACAATGGCATGCGCCTAAAGGTGAGATTAGCCTCCGTCTTCAACCGCCTTGTTATCGCCAGGGAGATCGAACCCACAAACAGAAACTTGACATCTTCGATGACAGGGTGTCTGCCAAGCGCTTGTCGAACAGCCATATCGCCTGGAACTGCCCCGCAGGGAATGCCAAAAGGCTCGAGTATTAGCTGCGCTAAATTGCAAAGGTTGCTAATACGGGAAAATGGTACCCGAGCCCCTATGCACTCGACAACCTGCTTCCACAAGTCAGTCCGAACTTCCTCGTCCCCTGCTGCACTGCCTGGCTACATCTTTTTTTCAGGCGAATATGCTTCTTTTTGTTCGATATTCGATGATCGTGCTATCAGCATCTTTAGCCCCAGAAGAAGGCTCGATAATAGACACGTTGCATCAGCTAATCAGGATTGGCTGAGTGCTGTGTGTTTAATCAATTGTTACAGTACCCCCCCAATTCACCAAAAGTTGATCGATTGTAATCGATCGTAATCGAGTGTAATCGAGTGTAATCGACGCGTAATCGAGTGTAATCGAGCTCAAGTCGCTTTCAGGGGGGGTAGGTGAATTGGCTCACACAAGGTTCTGACCCTGCATGTTATGCAGACGACCGCTCGGATGCGGCTGATGGAACAGGACCGGGTGAGAGTTCCGCTGGAGGTCGACATTCGCCGTGTGGTGGAATGGGAACCATTCCTAGGCTCGGGAGGAGGGGTAGAAACCCTCCTGACCCGCGTCCGCTTGCAGGAACCTAAGTAACATGCAGGGTCAGAACCTTGTGTCTTTTTAAGACGCTGCGGCGGGGCCGATGGACCCCAAAAAAAAATTTTGGCAAAAAAAAAGCTTGCTCAACTTCCGCGAAAATTACCGCAGAGTTTGTTCCAAAATTGTAAAATTCAAAAAACCCATTTTTTTCTGGAACTAAAATTTTGGCCATTTCCAAAAGACACAAGGTTCTGACCCTGCATGGTAAAGCTCGCTACCGGGCCCCTTCAACGTTCCCCAAGAGGACTGTAGGAAAAACACAGTTGCCACCATTGCGCGCTTGTACTGGTCCTTGAAAATAATCGCGTTATCGTGACAGATGGCAGAGGCCTGACTGATCGAGATCTGCAGAATGTCTTGGACAGCCCACAGATAAAATTGGCAGCACACAATCAAGAGTCCGGTGACAGACGAAAATATGTGCTTGAGTCCAACTTGTCTGCATGGAAGGGAAGCTGATAAGAAGTTACTGTCTGCATGGAAGGGACACTGACAAGAAGTTACTTCTTGATAAACTGCATGCCCTCACCCAAAGCATGCCATTCAAGGCTCATGTTGCTGTCGGCAAACTGCTCTACGATCTCTGAACAGAAGGATGCAGAGCCCGAAGAACCCAAGGCTTTGCCGTGTCCGAAGTCTCCCTCTCGCCAGCGAAAGAAGCAAACAAGCCAGAGCCTCTCCTTGCGCGCCATTCCGACACTCCAATCCCTCTTGGGTTTGGGCAAGAAGGTGATCTGCAATCACGTTCAGAAGCCCAGGTGGCGTTTGCATCAGCTCCTCTACTCTGGGAGAAACCCTAAGCCTCGTCGCTGAACTCGTGCCCTCGTCAGCGGTGTCTCGAGCACTTCCATCCTCTCCGTACCACGGAAGATCGGCCTCATCTCGTACCCCGTGAGGCACGGCTCCCACCGTTCTCAGCGACCCTATCTTCCCCAGTTTCCTGTCTGGCAGAAGCGGTCCATCGCCGTTACGCTCCAGCGCATCCCCGACGGTTTTTAAAAGTTTTGCGAGTACCCTCGCACGCATGCTCCACGGTGTCCTCGTCGCTACGACACTGCCCGGAAGATCTAGTTTGGTGCACACTTCAAAGTCGACAGCGAGCTCGAGACGTCACCCACCACCGACCAGCACATCCCATCCAGCCAATACTGCAGCGCCCGGAACCACCTCTCTCCTCCGCGCCGCGAAGGTCTGCGGTCCCGCGATCGCTTCGAACCCCGGCCGGCGCGGGGCCTCTGGTAGAACATTTCCTGCTCTCCTTACCGCAGCTGATCCTGTCACTACCTGTCAAACCGTGTCCTTCCTTCTCATCCAATTCCTTCCTCTTCGGGGCACGCATAGCACATGGCCGCTCTGCGCAAGTTGGGCCGTAATACTGCACCTTTGTAGCTCTTCCACCTCACCTTCGCCAGGGCCGACTGCAGAAAGTGGTCGCCACAAAGGAATTACCCCCCGAAGTTCACCGATTTTGGCCTGGGCCAGGTGGCTTGTCTCCGGGGTCTTTGATCTTGATACGCTCGAATTACCCGAAATTGTCCTTATTTTGTGACGAAAAAGTGCAAAGTAGCATTAGAAATGCTACAAGGCTGCATTCCTGAAGCACACAGCAAAAAAGCAAGAATCGAAAAAAAAAGACACCCCCCCCCCCCCATGTTGAACTACGGGGGAACTACAGGGAACTGGCCCACCGACCACACCAGCCATACTAATTTTTTACCTTGAAAACTGGACCAGCGACCTGGATCCACCAAAACTGGACCCAGCGACCTGGTCGCTGGGTCCAGTTTTTTTACCTTGAAAACTGGACCCAGCGACCAGGTCGCTGGGTCCAGCAGTGGTCGCTGGGTCCAGTTTTCAAGGTAAAAAAACTGGACCCAGCGACCTGGGAAAAACTGGGCCCAGCGACCCTGGTCGCTGGGTCCACACCTGCCAAAAATGACCACCCTATGGCAGCGCACACAGTCACCAAAGGTTTCACTAAATCGACCAATTTTTGATGCTATGAGCGCAGGTGTCCCCGGTCTCTCTGTTCCCGAGGGTTTAGAAAAAAAAGATGACCCCCCTTGGACGCGTTCAACCCGGTATAATTATATCATGCAGGGTCAAAACCTTGTGTCTTTTTAAAACGCTCCCGGGGCCGATGGACCCCGAAAAAAAAAGTTGTAGAATTTTTTTTTTGGCCATTTCCAAAAAGACACAAGGTTTTGACCCTGCATGCAGGCCTTGCGTTCCGCATGCGGAACGTACGGAATTCCGCACGTGAATAAAATTGTGATTTTCCGTACGTGCGGAATTCCGTACGTGTTTCCGCACGTGTTTTCCGCATGTGTTTCCGCATGTATTAAAATTGGCACTCACATGTGTGCAAGGTCAGCCACCTACTATCATTGGTTTGTCACAGTCGGGAATTCCGTCCAGACCTTGGACCGAAGGGTGGGTCCGTCCGTCGGGCAACAATCCATCGACTGATTGCGTGGACCATTAGCACACACAAAAGCAAAAGTGGACGTTCTTGAGGTTCTTGTACGAAATCTTGCTCTCATTTCGCCTTGTAGACCACTGTGTCCCGCCAAACCAACACATATGTTTGTTCCTGCACCGGTCCCAGCTTGCGATCATGGACTGTGAGCAGGGCTTATGTAAATGTCAACCTGCCCCGATTCTTTTCTCCTGAGATGTGTCTTTTGGCTTGGCTAATCAACCTGTGAGGCAATACTAATATGCCTGGCCGCGGACGCCTTCAATAAGCTGACAGCCAAGGAGGATGAGCAGGTTGATGTGCGGCAGTGTGAAGCGACCATCGAGCAGTGTGATATTAACTTACTTACGAACTTTCACTCTAATCACAAGATCGTCCCACCTACTATTTTCTAAGAAGCATTCATGTGCTTTGTTCCTCTCTTCCCCCTTTGAAACGTCCTGCCCACTCCTTACCGGAAAACAAGTATGCATTGTAAACAACTACGCACTTTTTCCTTCGTGTTCTTGCAGGAGGTCCGCAACAAGCGGATAGATCCCGTGGCACCAAGCCAACTACACAAAACCACGAAGCCCGCAAAGTGATGCTGATGTGGACTTGGCGACCCAAATATGGCAAGTTGGGGGCAGCCTCCCTACCAGACTACACCCTGAACCCTTTTCTGGAGCTTGTACCCCTCCTGCATGAAACTCGGAAAAGTTTTTTTTTGGATCTTTTCCGCACGTTCCGCATGTGAATTAAATTTGAGCCCAAAAGCATCGGAAGCCATG
>JAPJBO010002238.1:0-18868 GCA_030068145.1 Diplonema papillatum | reverse complement strand
CCGCCGAAAAACCCCGGTCTTGTAGCCTGTGGCGCGGCGGTGCTCCCGCTGTCCTGAACGATCGTATCTGTATAGCCTATTATTGGAAGCGGATGTGCTTTCTCGATCGTCTTCAGCGCGTTGGCCAACCGGCCTAACAGAGCATCGTCGCCACAACAGCCATTGGTATAAAGAGATGCAGACCTCAAGTCATCACAACCGGATGCGTGTGGTTGCGTCTGCTCCACGCGGTCGCAACTCTTATGCTTCATTCCTCCCTCTTTTTCGGAGCCTCCTTGTCCATGGTTTCCCACTGGATTGGGGGTCCGCCGTTCGGAACACATTTCCGGTTGGACCTTCAGCCAGTATACTGGTGGCATACCAGCCGTTTCTTTTGAAAAAGAAACGGCGTTTCCATCCACCGCCAAAAAGAAGGAAACGGAAACGGAAACGGAAACGGAAACGTTTCCAAAGTTTCCATCCTACATAGCCCTGGGGGGGGTTCGGGTTGGGACACATGGGGGCACGCAAACGTTTGGCCACTGCCTGCCTGACAGTTTCGACCGAGTTGCATCGCCAATCCAGAAAAGCTACACAGGGGCTCCTACCCGTTCGGCACGGGGAAAACCCTGAACATATGTGACACCCGACTCCTACGAGAGTCCTCTTTTTTTTGCGATTTGGATAACATCACGGAGAGGTGCGAGTGAGAGTGACATGTGTCTCGTTAGCTAGGTTTGCAGTTGTGTGTTTCCTGTCAGTATTCGCGTGTAACGCAAGCAGCAAAACAGCCAGTTGTCGTGTCTCCCAGACACTAGATTCCATTGGCCGAGACGTCTGGGTATCCATTCTCACTCATGACAGTACAAACAACTCTGCGTGACAATGTGTACCATCAAAAAGCTCACCTTAACTCTAAACAAAAAAAAAGGTATTCAAGACTCACCAAGAAACACCCAAAGCACACACTCGAAACCCTCGAAAGAGGTGCCCGCAGCTACAACAAATAACGAGAAAGTGCCCGGAAGAACAAAGGATTGCGGGTTCACAAATAGCACACTCTTCAACAACATGGCAAAGCGTCTAGGTGTATTCCTGACAGAGGTGTGTTTTTCTTCCGGTAACCTCTTCGGCGTTGAATGGTATCGGTTCAGCTCCTCTGGTCACACTGACGTTAGACAGATCAGTATTTGAGTTGAAAACAATCGTGGCCCAGTGCCCAACCTGCCGTCGCAATGTGAGTGAAAAAGCGAAAGACAGGCAATCAAACTTATCGAAGACGAGCCGAAGGCCCGCAAACAACAGCAAGCTGCAGAAACATGACACAATGCCGGCAAACACAGGTAGATAACGTGAGAGTATCATTGCAGAGAGTACATATCGCAATTCCCCGACAGTCTTTTTTGTAAGTAAAATCCAGCAGACTTCTCGTAAAATACGAAGGTCACCCGAAGACTCTAAAGTCCCGGATTCTCGAGCGAACTTTAACTCCAAAGTATTATTACGGGGAAGGTCCGTCAGCCCACATTGATGGTCGAAGCCAATGCAATCCACAGCTTGGTTATGCCCCGACGATGGCGAATCGATTGGAGCAGGCAGTGTCGAACATGGCGAACGACCCTGTCATGTGGGACTGCATCGCGAAGCATGCACATGACTTGGAGACCGAAAAGCCTGAGAATAGACGGCGAAAGCGACCGAGCGAGAACAAGCTTCCTGCGGGTGCTGCACCCCCTGTCCCGCCCAGGGACCTGCCAGCAATTTCGCCTTGCAAGGCGAAAAGGAGTTGCAGCTCAAAGGTGGAAGGAAAGGATCATACGTTCTCCGCCACAAGCCCACGGCGGTCGGTCTCTTCTGATTCGTTTGTACATATCGAAGAGAGAAACGGCGTCCCGCACTCTGTGTCTGAAGAAAGAATCAGCGAAGTTGCATCTTGTGGGTTCGACACATTAGACCTAACCTTCGACGATACCAGCATCCCAACCCCCCTTCTCGATCCATACCGCGTCAGAACGTCCACCCCTCCCCCTTCTCTTGCTGCGTCTCTGTTCGAAACACCGAATTATGAAGAAAGCGCTGGAGATGTTGCCCTGGAAAAGGTTTGGGAATCCGGTCCCACTGCGGCGTTTGCTCCCCCCATCATGCTCGACAACGAGCAGCGGGTCTACCTTGTCGAACCCTCTGTCTGCACGAGCACTTGTGACACCGACATTCCACAAGCTGCGCACAAGAGCATCCTCAACATGCTCTCGGACTGGCTCAACAGCATCTATACCAGCTTCCAGCGGCTGCTCGGTTCTGCGTTTCCTGACGGTGCCGAAAAGGACGGTGACGAAAAGGATGCTCCAAGCGGATCGTTCCCGAACAACATGAAGTACGTTGTTTTCGCGATACTACTTGTCATCGCGCTTAACAGAGTCCCGCGTACAGCAGTCATGTCCTTCTTAACTCGATTCAGGGACTTTCTGACTGCCTGAGAAAACCCGGATTCCGCCGAGTTATGGATTGCAGCCAGTAAGCCTTGTCCTGGTAAATCTCGCAAAGGTGTTGGGCTCTTTGTTGCTGCCCCTACCGAATGTTGGGCTGAATCCGTGCAGGGAGAGGAAGGACAATCATTGCGATGTGGTACAACGTCTCTGAAGCCTGGTGGGTGGATCTTGCTACAACACATGCTGCGACGGTATCTTTGACTGACATGCAGACGATTAGACACGACTCAGCAATTGACCACTTTTCGTCGTCGGCCCAACCCAGACCTGAACAGAGAAAGGGTCCGCTTATTTTTTCATGCCGCTACTGTTCCACCCGTTCTTTGCGCACTGACTATCCTCGCTGTTTTCTCTCTCTTGAAGTGGGAGTATCCGAAATTTAAACGGTTGTTGTTACATACAGGCAAAGAGGAGGCGTGGTTTACTCACCCACTCAGCAGGACCCGCTTCGCGCCCCATTGGAGCGAGAAATGGATGACTTGAAAAGGGGGAGGGGGGCCAGGGACTTTGTAAAGAATCGCCGACCATCCGCGGACGCACGCCACTCCGGGAGGCCGGACGGATGATCCTTAACAAAGCCCATGAGGGAAAATGGTTGTACTTATTCGACGTATGCCTCAATATCTATATATTCGAGTGAATGCGATAGGGTTTCTGCCGCACTACCCTACTTTTCCGCATTCGAGTTGCACTAACACCAGTAAAGGGTCAAAGTCTAAGGAAGATGTTCAAGCGGGGCAGCAGATGTCCTTGCATCTGCAATATGCCGGGAACTTTCGAGAACCACCAAGTACCAAGACAGATACGAAGACTTCGTAGCTTTCGTCAGGTCGCGGCGGCGTACTTGAGGCCAAAAGAACACAACTGCATTTCAAGCACGAGAAGCGTACTGCCTGAGTACCTGTAGAGAAGTGAAGGGCACAACTGCAAGATGACAAGTGAAACAAAAAAAAGTGTGCCATGTGAAAAGTTACTTACATTTGCTCATCTTGCAGTTGCACCTTTCACTTCTCACAGCTGAAAACGTCTTCAGTATCACCTTCGTCCTTCATTCTCTTGACTAATAGTCAGCAGCTTACTAGAAACCCCAAAAGTCAGGAGTGCGACCACAGTAGTACGGAAAAGTAGGTGTCCTTTCACACGGAGGCACCTGGAAGAGCTCCCCCGCAGAGGGTGCTTACCCCCCGCGAGTAAAAGGGTGCTTCCAGGGCAAAATAATTCATCTTGCAAGGTGGCCGCTGCATCCTCACGAACCCTCTATTCTTCTTCTCTCCTTTCTACCCTTGTGTGACACCCCGAAGCGAGGTCTGTAGCTGCACGCGGTTCCAGAGAAGATAAATAAGACTCCCTGGGGGGACCATACACTGTAGTCCAATTTCGAAAACAGCTAAATTTACGGCCGGAGGCAGATCGAAACTTAGGTCGTGTACTATTTCCCCTCTAAAGGTAGAGACCCCCGAAAAGTGCCGCTGCTGGCGGGAAAAGAAAAATAATACCGTTTCAATAATTTGCTGCCCATATAAAGCGCACTAGTTATCAGCCTATAAATCAGAAGCCTGAGTGGTATAAGCGTACGAAGCCTCTGGTCCTTCTCACTCTTTCATGTTCACGCATGATATGCCAGTTGAATCTGACTCGGAAAAGAAAAGACAAAACTAGACAAGCTGTTCAGTGAGGTCAGTGTTGGCTAATTGCGAGTAAGTTTCAGCGACACTCTTGTTCTTTTTTCAAACGAAGGTCCGGAAAGATAGCAATAAAAAATGCAAACAATATAGATTTAAACTGCAACCAGCTGAAAGCTGGAGCAATAGCTCTGCGCACCGAGAAACGTGTGCAATTGTTTGGAGCTCCAGGCTTGCGGTCTGTCTCGTGTCGAGACCGACACCTTCGCAATTCATCGACTTTTGTTGCGCTATGGTCCTTTGCCAGAGTGAGCCGATGCCTCTCATCCGACCTTTAAAAACACGGCTGAGTGCCCTTGACAGACGCTAGCGTCCGACATTGTGCACGTGTGTCACAGTCGTTGGGTGGTGTTGATAAGGGGTTCATCGGACACTCGGATGAGCTTCGTTACTTCACCGCCGCAGGTTCCCTCCCAAGGCCTTGGTTGCCTTTGGGTTGTGCCCCCGTTCTTTTTGCGCTAGTAGTGGGGAGACAATTCATCAAGCGACATCTTTCTCAACTCCGTTTCCACATCCAGTGGTTTATGCCATACTCTCATTCTGTCCCATGTTTTCTTGCCCAGCTGTGTTAATATGCTCCGTATTGTTCTAAAAGTTCCCCTGACTGGCTCTTTCGGGTCAGTTGCTAACCTATCAAAGCGTGATCCGGCAGTTCTTGCTCCGAAAAGAGTAGTAGTAGTAGTAGTAGTAGTCGTAGTAGTAGTAGTAGTAGTAGTAAAAATAGACATGACCTTGCAAGCGGTGGTTGGAAAATGCCACCATACTAGCATACCCATCCATGCAAGTGCAAGCATATAAAAAGCATTTCGTGCGGGCTCATCTATCTACGCCAAAGGATTGTTTTGCGACCTCACTATCACAGAAGTCACGAAAAAATCCACGTGAAGAAAACAACTACAGTATGAGCGTGAAACTGTCCAAGGAAGAGCGAGCACAGCGACTCATTGAGGGGGAGGCTCTCTTCTGCCCATTCTGATGCCGCAAATCATGAACGAACCTAGCTTGCAACAAGTCATGAAGTCCACAAGTGCAGAAGAGTGAGCTTCCAGAAGCTCAGGCAAAAGCAACAGCGTCGGTTACTTCTAACTCGATGGTACAATAAAATGTACCCACCAGTTCTCACCACTCACAGCGCTGTTCTGTCTGCGTTTTGTTGTGCGGGACAAGGGTCATGAGCACACCTGCTGTGGACTGGCCACTGTGTCAACGTGTCCTTTTGAGCTTAACTCAGACTGATTGGTCAGTCGTGTCACATTGGCAGCCGCGTCACAACGCGAGCGCTCAATCGTATCTTCGCCCGGGGGTTTCTTGAATTTGCCGAGCATGATCTCGAGTGACTGTTGGTTTCATCAATCACACTAATGCAACAAATTTACGACTGTTGGTTGGCAGTGCGTTGCTCAGGGTAGTCAAAGGCCTGACAAACACACTAATGCAACAAATTAATCTCTTAACCCGGCGGCGGCGCTTTGGCATGAGCCAGGAACCTCAAGGGGAGCAGCGCGAGAGGCATCCACGCTTCAAAGGCCCTCCCACTAATGCAACACATTTACGATTGTTGGTGCCCAGGGCTTGTCGATGGATATGGAAGCAGTAGGACGTGGTTGAAGTTCCTTCTGCCCATTCTTGCCGCCCACTTCCTTGAACCACGACCAACTCCGGATTAGCAGCACGGCTATCACTGCATTCTTGTATCAGCCGCGGTAGGCTATTGGTGAGCTCCTCGTTTTTGCCCGTTCGCTTTGCATATCGCAAAGATCCGTCCTGTCCTCGTCTAATTCACCCCGCCTCTTTTATTATGCCCACCTGCACGTCTTCGGTGACTTGGTCGCGAGAGACGGAATAGACGGAAGTTGTGGGACAAGAAGCTTTATCAAAGTTCGAATGCTCGTACCATCCTGGAACAACAAACAAGCCAAAAATACCCCCGCCAACTTTAGAAGCTACTGGGGTCCTCATTTTTGCCACTCACTCCCGTGAACTACATTGCAACATTGCAGATAATCCAACGGTCGACTCATTTTGTACCCCTTTCTCCCCACCCGCTCGCATTTTAGACTGCACATTCTTCAGCAGAAAATACCCCAGGTGGGATAATGAGCCACCGTGGCGCTGGTGACATGACGAATTCGTCCGGGGTTCCTTAGCGGAAGCACTGGCTTTGGAGCTCCGGAGCTCCCACTGGGACTAGTACTAGGGCAACAACCAGGAACACACTGGTAGGTGAACAGCGAGACCTCCCGAAAGTGAGCCAAGGGCGAAGGACGTATCTGCGGCTGCTGCGGCAGTTGCCCCACACGCAGAACGCGGGGAAGGGGAACGTGTTTTCCCAACTACACTGAAGCCCCTTCCCGACCGTAGCATCCGAGGAAGGTGCAAACATGGAGGGTGCTACGGTAGCCGTGCACGGGTCTTGGGCGCGTGCCTCGTGCAGGGCGGGTGCTTTGCGATCCGCCGCGAAGTTCTCTCCTGGTGCAGTCCGGAGAGACCGGCGTCGAGTTTCGGCTCACAGCCGGTTCCCTCGGGCGGCAACCTTAAGGGAGAGAGAGCGCAGACGCAATCCATCTTAAAAAAGGACCACACACTGGAGCTAGTACTCTTGCGCTGAACTGAACATCTCCAAACACAGAAGAAGAATCTTAATGACTGCCCTTCGCAGGAGCTCATTACCTTTCACACCGTTGACCTGCTCTCTGACAGGAAGTAGAACAACAGGAAGAATGATCGTTCGATCGTTCAAAGATAATTCGACTCAGCTGAGGTAACGATCAAGACCACTTGCCTTGCGGCAGCTTTGCGTTAGTAGTGTTGCAAGTAAGCACACTTTATCCTTATTGGTTCTCACAACACACACAATCGTTTTTGACTGCGTAAACCCTGCAACAAAGATAGCACCGAGGGATCTCTGTGATGAGATATTTCTTCAGAATTGTTGACGAGTCGCCAAGTTAACGTACGGCCAGAACTTGGCCGTACGTTAACTTTTGTCCATGTGTCCGCTCCACCATACGGAGCATCTTGCTTCGCATCAAACAAGAGGTTGTCTGTCAGGATCTTAAATCGGACTACCTTTGTTCGGGCCTCGACTTGGCAGCTTTCCGAAGTGCCGGGAAAGTCCAGATTACGAGCAAGACCTGTTCAAAATGTAGTTTGCAGCTAATCCCGACGGGTTCAGTGCACCTCGCATTCATCTGCAGGCATCGTTAGATGATAGAGACACCAAACATTTCATGAGACGATGCCAAAACCCCAGCGCCTGCACACAGCAGGCTCTGCAGGCAGGGTGACCAAACTGGGGTAATTGTGACCCCTGAGAGCATTTTATGGCTAACAAATTGACCAAATGGTGGCCAACTAGGACGGAACACAGCCGATCTTGTCGTTTTGCAGCCTGGATTCTTCCGCTGAGGCCAGAAATTGTTTAACTGGCTTGGGTAGCGGCAAGGCTTCAAAATGACACCATTTTTGGGGCTCCCTCCCTCGCTCCGCGGCCCACCTGGGCCCATTTCCCCTCCCAGCCCGTCAAAAACTGTTTGGGGCCCGTTTTGGGCCACGCAGAAGGGTTTCAGGGGCCACGTCGAAAAAGAAACTTCAGTTCACTATCGAACTTTGCAAAATCTTTCGACGTCCTCGACGAGAGCAAAACGTGGGTTCTGGTAACAACACTCCCCACTGCATTCCTCCGACCGGATCGTACACTGCGATGAGGATACAAGCCCCCCTCCCAGTGAACCTGACTGGAGGGGAACACGTGTATGATTAAACTGGACACACACACACTCACACACACAACTATTTGTCTTTTCACCACTTGTTCTTGACTAGCATTACTAAAGCTCCTGCTGTTCCCCAATCAATATTTTTAACCTTGCCAAAAAAAGCTCATCGAATTTCCTGCAGACCTTCCTTTCCCGTTTTAGCATTGTTCCAAAAGAGGTCATAACTCAGCGACATCTGATCTGAACATGAATGCAATCAGAGAGGCATCACTATCATGACCGAACATCGTGTTCCGAAGGCTGCGATCCACTCATATGCTATGAGCTTCGTCAGAACATTGTTGCCAAAGGCGTATCCGCCTGGTAGGATAACATGACACAACGTTGGTACAACCGGTATCTGAGCGGGAAGTTGTTTCAGTAACACAACAAGTGTTGAGAAGCATCGCGATTGACGTCGCCCCTGCTGAATCACGACAGGCGAGTGGTGTCACCTCCTCATAAGCGAGCAAGGCGGGACGCAACGGGCGACACCGACCCCGTCGCCTGATCAACCGGTCTTCAACCGGCATCACTGCTTCACAGAACTTAGCATCAGTCGAGTCATATTTTTTTATGAACACATACTATACCGATGACATCAAGTCCCCCACGGCATCAATTATTGAGACTTTCCCGCGGCTGAGTCGAGCATCACCAGAACTTTGCATCGCCCAAGCTTTGCTTCACCAGAACTTAGCAACGCCCGCACTTTAACTGCTGCCTCGACTAGACTATGCGAGACTAGGCTCTAGTCTCGCTGGGTGCCGGTCTTTACCGCGCGCACATTGATTACGCATTCTTCCGCAGGTTAAACCATGTCATTGAGCCATTTGGAGGTGCTTAAAGTCATTTTTTGAGCTAAAAGTTGGTATTCACGTTTGTTACCACGGTTTTGATTAGGGGGTATCAACATGGACATGGTTGATACAAACTACACACTACTGCTCACAGGCATTTTGGAAACAAAGTGTAGCTAGTATATTGAGTAAACGCGTTTACTCCAAAATGACAAACATAAACGGTCATAAACGGTAAACAGGTACCGTGGTCACCTGGCAGCATTCCGCCAGGGCCTTTGCAATGTATCATCCCTCTCGCGCTGTGTCTCGTTCCAACTGCTAATAGCGCTTTGTTGGTCGAACCAACACCGAGCACGGTAAAACCATACTTGGCCTCCTGCAACTAACACCCTCAGGCGTGTCTGCAAGGGCATGGGGTAAATACAAGTCAGCGGTTCATAAGGTCTTGAAAGAGAACAAACAGTTCAACCGATGACACGGTCGGTGCTGCTTGTTGTCTGTGCGGCTTCGTGCAGCTGGGCAAAGGAACCGACGAGATGTCCCGCTGGAGGACCCGAGGCTGTGGAGTTTATGTGTGGCTCTACGTACAGACGCACCAATGGTGCACTACTGCGTGACATGCCGAGTTTCAACGCTACAAAGCCCATTGGTTCTTCCGCTTTTTCACATACCTTAGAAGTCTCGATGGCCTTGCGTATGGTCAAACACGAGTTGGGCCCATGGTCTATGACGCTCCGCACGTGGTGCATAAATGAAGTGTGCACTTATCCTACGAGTTCCCTTCGAGTTTATCCAGGTGCTCGCCTCAATGTAAACCTGAGCAACGAGCTTGGACCAGACAGTTCTCCGTTCACCGCGAGTAAGATGAATCACATCCACGGAGGCAATGACACAAACCTTCATCTACATGGACTGCACATTGACCCTTCGAGTGACAATGTTCTGCGCAATATTCCAAGTCGGACTTGGGGTCTTTATCCCTACATCTTTCCTCACGATCACATGCCCGGAGTGTTTTGGTTTCACGACCACCGACATGGCTCCACGGCCTTCAAGCTGCAAAGCGGCCTTGCGGGGGCTTTGATTGTAGCGCCTGACATTGAGGCCGACCCTCTTTACTGCCAAGAAGCACCGTTTATGTGCGAAGCGACGGCGAAGATATTAGTGTTGACGTACATGCCCGCCAATTGCACCTGTGCCGCCAGCACAGACTTATCCGGATACGGTACCAATGCCTTCAATCCGGTGGAGTACCAGATGATGCGCAATCTTGTCCACGATACGACCATCAACGATTCAACATACGACGACTCGATGTTGGACCCCAAACCTGAGGTGCCGCTGCAGACAATCATGCTGGTCAACGGCCAATATCAGCCACAGATGCCAATGGTGAAGAATGTTTGGTACCGCTTCGACATCATTATGGCTGCTGGTGACACTGTGGTTGAGTTAGAAGTTGGCTCGGAGTTAGACAATGCGACCCGCCAAAATGCAACTGATTACATTGAATCTGATCCGTGCGAGATGTGGCTAGTCGGTCTTGACAGTGTCCTCAGTGAAAATGATCCGCGTCGTATCCTGTCCACAGGGTTGGCAGCCGGCATGCGTGCCACTGTAGGCATCCGCTGTAATCAGACTGGGAACTACGCTCTAATGTCGAACCTTCGCTGGAGAACCCTTCACAAAACTCGAGTGGCTCCGGAGTACAAAGCGATGTTACAATACTTGGTCCACTTTGTGGTCGAAGATGCTGCTGTCACCGCTCCCAGCGATGATGTCAATACAGATGCATCTGGACCCTTTTGGAATGCATCTGCCCGTACTGTCCCTTACTATGGACGCAGCCTGCTTGACACAGAACCTGACAGCCGCTGGACAATGAGCGTCAAAGTCGGGGATGGGGGCAGCATTTTTGAGCCCCTCAAAGCACCGGCGGATATTGGGGGCGACGAGGATGACTTTCGCCGGTTTTTTTGGTTGGGAGTCGGTGCGAATTGTTCAGGATCTCGTGGTGGACATACAGAGTCTTCAGAATGCAACTTTAGTCCCTTCGGATTTACCCGCGCACCCTTTTCAAACTTCACCAACCAGACTTTCTCATTCGAGGGCAATGTGGCACAGAATCGAACACTCAGCAATTTCCCATACCGTCGCGTCGCTCGAATGTGTGATGTTGACGAGTTTCAAATTTACGGTGGCGGAAAAGAAATTGCCCACCCTATCCACATCCACACCAACTCGTTCCAGTTGTCATCTGTCGAGAAACCTGACGACTTCAGCATGTGGGGAAAAGTAGGTGACTGGCGGGATAGCATGCCTAGCACCGTGTACACTGTGAAAGGCCGCTGGAGGCTGGACCGCTTTGGAGGTGTTATCATCATGCATTGTCACTTTCTGCAGCATGAGGATGCCGGGATGATGGACCGGTGGTGGGTCAACCCACGTAACACCAGCTTCTCCTGGAATGGATCACACGTCTTGAACTTGGCCAACCTGACATGCGCATCGTCTTCGTGGAATGGTGATTGCAACCGGTACATCCCTCCCGAACTGTTTGATTCAGCCTTCAGCGACTACTACACGAGTGTGCTCGATACCTGCGACTCAAGTGAACGCCCTTTGCCAAGTGCCGGCGTGACTGCAGACGGTGATACTGGGCTCCTTGACGATGATGACACACTCAGCTCTGGTGCAATTGCTGGAATTTCGGTTGGTAGTGTTGCCTTCGTCGTCTGTGTTATTGCTGTATCTGTGTTCTTTGCATCACGAGCAGCGACACCTGCTGCCCCTGGACCAACTGAGCCGACAGCCGCTTGATGTCACCATTGAAGACAGGACAGCGCGTGTTATACAGGCGACGGAGTTTCACGGCTTGTATGGGCCGACATACTTTTAGATTCTTGCTTATATGACCGACCTAGTTTCAGGGTTTGGCTTATATGCCAGACCTAGTTTCATATTCTGGCTTATTTACAGATTCCGGCTTACATGGCAGTCAACTTTTGACTTCCGCGGACTTCTTGAAGGTACTTTCACATTCTTTATGGTCCACGAACACCTTGTGGTCTTCCAGAGTGACTACTTTAGCAAAGTTGGCGAGAGTGATACAGGATCTACTTTTTGCAAGGTCCACTTTGGTTCCTTGCAAAACATTTATGTCCTTTTCTCACCACAAAAGCAATCACAGATATACCAAACCATCGGGAGAAGGAATTGATTCCTTCTCCCGATGGTTTGGGTATATGGGAAAAGTGACCACTGGTTGTCTTCTAGCTACTAGCGGATAAAGCAAACCTGTCGAGGTCTGCATGTCCAAAGTTCTGATGGTTCAATATCCAACATCGGTGGCTAAGTTAGAGCAGTGAGAAACAACGCACATGCATAATAATTTTGGCAAGAGGATGTAATGCGCTCCACAACTTTGTCCAAAGTAACCGCTGCTTGTTTCACATGGACTACTCTGCCTTCCAGCGCGCCAGTGCACCGTTGTAAATACCACCCCCCACCTATCTTAAAAACGCAGCTTTGTGTTTTTTTCGACACTTCTTTCTTTTTTCCCGGCCGGTTAGGTACCAGGGAAAGCCTGCTACACGTCTCTACGTCTTCGGCGGTACTGCAGAGCCACGGGCCTACGGGCCAAGTGGCTACCGATTTCCCAAACCAAAGCATCAAGGCTTGGCGCCTTGGGGCTTGGCGCTCGCGCTGGACACAAGCTCGCCGAGACGGTCAGCCGCAGGAGAGCGGACGGGGTTGTGGCACTGTGCTGCCTCCGACTCAAGCTTTGCAAGCTGTGGTTGACCGTCACGTTCCTGGACCAGGAGCGGCCTTTTTCCTTTCTTCTTCTTTCTTCCCGGCCGGTTTGCAGGCTTAGGGGCCGTCGGTCCAAATCCGCCCAGACAATTTGGGGTTGGCTCAAAATTCATATTGCATATTCATAGGACTCTACTCGCTCTAGTCTTGAAGAACCGGTGGTAACTTCGGAGCATGTGGAATCTGCAAATCAAACCACTGCCCATTGAGCAGTTCACAACCCTACCCCCAGTCCGGCCAAAAGTGCATGGCGGGGTGATCCCATTTTTAGCGTTTATACATTTTTGGACCAGGGTTTAAAATCCAATCTGTCTTTCCAGTTAAGCCTGTTTCTGTCAGCTAGGCATCCATACAAGCCAGAAGCCGAACTAGATCATCCATATTAGCCGAGTTGGAATTTGAAACTAGGTCGGTCATACAAGACACTTACACCTTGAAGAAGTCACAAGTAAAAAATCATATTTGTGCACATACGAACAAAAGAATGCCTCCACCATCTAATCAGGCCCCAGCAACAACACCCTTGGCTGCCAGAAAAAAAGCACCACCTTAGTGAGGCACTTTCGAGAAAGAGAAGTTAGAGAGAGAATACGAAACAGTCTTACTGTATCACAACGTCTATTATTGAAAACTGGTCAAGCACCAGAGAAGCTGCTGCACCTTTGAAGTGGACTCTGCTGTGCCTTGGTAAACAACAAACAAATAGAAGGTCACAAGACACCAATCTGCACATCCCACGAGATTGTCTTAACACGAAACACTCCGGGTATCCCAATGTCAAAGCTTCACAATTCTTCGGGCTCTCGGTGCTTTCGTGGCGGCTTTCTCAAAGTGGTCACAAGTCACCTACCAGGGTAACTGTTGAAACAGATGAAGCAGCTGCAACACGTCCTTCCCCCTAACTGGCATGGGAAGGCGTCACTGAGTCCACACGCACTGGGTGGTCCTGCGGGCCCCTTCGTGGATTTAAGCAACCTCACGCATTCGCGCTCTTGTGTCGCTCTAGTGTGAAGAGGCCGACTTGAAGGAGATGCTTAGGAAATCACCCACTGAGTCAGTCCACCCCTATTTCCTAGAAGTGCATTGAATTGTCTGTTGCTGTGAATGAGTGCAAGCACCTGAAGCATGACATTGCGATCGAAGGGTAGTACAGACTCGTTCAACACGGATGCAACTCTTCTGGTAGTACAGACTCGTTCAACAAGGATGCAACTCTTCTGGTAGTACAGACTCGCTCAACAAGGATGCAACTCTTCTGGTAGTACAGACTCGTTCAACAAGGATGCAACTCTTCAAGTCGTTCAGGCTCATCTAGACGGCTGTTGACGTTTCGCGCTTGTGAAGGTGTTTTCGTAGTTTCCAAAATTTGAACACAAAACAGGTTAAAGCTAAGATGGTGCGCGGATTTGGGGTGCCGCTGCTCTGTGTGGGGGTGGCGTGCTTCGCTGATGAAAAGATGAATACAGATGGCCCGTTGGGGGCGCCGTATGAACTCGAGGGAAGTATTCAAGTCCCCGTCGACATGCACAGGCACGAGGACACCCTCGGGTCCATGCCACAGGATGACAAGAGCCGTCTCTGGCCAGGGGGAAAAGTGCGGTACGTCATCGGCACGACCTACACTGACTCTATCCTACCGGCCGATCACTTCCTTGCTGAGGATGACGAAGACATCAAGTGGGCTGTGGAGCACGTCTCAAGCAAGACGTGCATCGAGTTCACCAAATGCCAAGTCGACGAGTGCGAGCCGCCGTTCGTCCTCTTCGTCTCCTCCAGCCACTGCAGCTCTGGATGGGGAAGGGACGGAGCCGTCAACCTGATCAGCGTTTCAAGCGACTGCGGCCGAAGTACGCTACCTCCCTCCTCTTTTTGTGTTCCGGCCTCAGGTGAAATCCAAAGAAAACACCCAGAGTACAGATTCACCAAAGTGAAGCTGGATTGCCGCCGATGGCGAAAGCTGGACGAGTGTTACAAGTGTCGACCTGTCCTCCTGCAATCCCTGACGTAGGCTGCGCATGCGGGAACTGGAATCCCATTATTCACGGCGACAGAGGATGTACCATGCATCGCTACGTTGACTGCCTGCATGGTCGTGCCGAGGCTATCAGCTTCGACACAAAGAATCGCTCCTTGGTACGTGCGTTAGGCCAAACTGACAGTTTTCTTTCATATTCTTTGTTCCATACTTTTGTCTGATCCACTTTTTATGCTTCTGCGGTTCCAACTCGCTCAACTAGAGCAACAGCTATGTTGATGGCTCAAGCCTGCTGCACGGAATGTTGTTCTGTCCCACCCATGCATTCACACGAGAAGCGTCACAGAGAAGGGTGACCAGCAAACAACTTTGAGGGCATCCCATTCAAGGACGTTCTTTCCGTCTTGGTTTCGTTCCTGAGGCACTCGCACTTTCCATTCAAAAATTCCAAGGTCCAGAACCCCCGTGACTGCCATATAAATCACGTTCGACGCAGGTGGTGTGCTGCAACAGATCGTCCACAGGCTGGGCTTAACTCACGAGCACCGCAGAAACGACAGAGACGAGTACATCTCAGTCAACTTTGAAGCCGTAACAAGTGGGATGGCCAGTTACCTCAAGACTGGACTAAGCGGTCTCGACATCGGTCCATACGACTACGACAGCATCATGCACTACCCGACGGGCCACGTAATTTAGGCACCGAAGCCAATTCTCAACACGGAATTGTCGCCTGGTGATATAGACAGCGTTGGCTTCTTGTACAACGATTGTCTCGACACCTACGAAAAAGTGATGTGCCGGGCGAGCAAGGACCAAACTATTGTGCACGTTGTTTCCGCGGGGGAGCAGGTCCCCTATTTTCTTGTTGAATTCAACGCGAAGGGCACGCCTGGCCGAGGACTAATCATCGACTACGATAACTCCAGACCAATCCAGGTGGACGTGCCTAAATTCAACCTGACCGGCGACACGGGCCCATTTACCTGTCCTTGACGCCACGGCAGGAGTTGTCTACACCATCGAGGTTTGGTTCTACCAGCTTTTCCACTCGTCCGTGAGGTGTGCGGTCAAGGTTCAAGTCGTTCAGCCGCGTATGCCGCTTGTTACCTTTTTTTACGTTCGCTTTAGGCGTTGTCAGAGTGGATGTGTCTTCGTGTGTTCGCTTGTCCTCCAGGAGTGGATCGACGCGTTGTTGAAGCTGAGGGTCATTCCCACCTCTCCAACAGTCCCCGCACATCACGGCCTTCGTGGGCGCGAGTAAGCAGGCCTGGTGTTCTTGTTGATTCGTGTACGATGGAGGTGACTGTGTTGACGAGCTACCTTTGTAGCCCGCCCGACGGCGACTCGTCCATCCTTGTGTTTCGGGGTGGCAACTACACTGGCGTACCATGACAGTTATTTGATAGACGAGGTCAGCGGTGATGATTCTTTTTACATTGTCTTTCACGGAGTACTGACCGCGGTGTACCTCGCACGTTGTCGAGCGGCGTCGACGGACCAACTTCTTTGTGTAGCCGGGTTGCTTTTGCAACCTCCCTCTGGCTGTTGGTCCTGCTGAGTTAGTAACTGTCTCTCCAACTACCATCGTGGCAATGCTGGCAGCATACTCCGCGACAGGGGATTACCAAAAGTCATAATCGATCTCACAAACACACAGCTACAATTGCCGGGTTTTCGGTCAACTCGTACGATTCGGCCCAATTCTATCCCATACCCAATCCCATACCCCGTTACGTGGCCAGCTGGGTGAGCAATATCGATTATAGTAGCCGCGACACGTTGGAACAGTTCGTCGGTGAAGACAGCTTCGCCGAGGTCAAAGGCACTCTGCAATCTTCTCACAACGGGTACGTGAAAGTGTATGTTGCAGGAGACTACACGTTTTACGTCACGACGGTGGGCACAACGGACAGTGTGCGGCTGGCCTTTGACAACGAGCAGGTCATTACCATTTCCAATAATGTGAGGACTTTCAGACGAAACTTGGAACCTGGGCTGCACGAAGTCTCGCTGTTCTTCATTGGCGTCACGCCTTTATTGTTGGAATGGCTCCCACCAGGCGCTGAAGGAAGGGCGATCATTCCGAGTAACCATCTGTCCAGTACGCTCTCTCCCGGCCCCTCATCACCTCAAGGACTCAGCACTCAGCTGTACCAAACTGGCTTGGATATCATCGACTTTCCAGATTTTGACAGCTTGCGTCCTGTTCACAGCTGGACCGGATTCCCACTCGGATTCGGGTGGTATCGAATCGGTTACACCGCCAATTTCGCTCTACTACACACCGGGTACCTAACTATCGACGTTGCTGGTGACTACGATTTCCACCTGTTGTCTGATGGCGGCTCCCGGATGTACATCGATGGTGAGATGATTATTGACAACGGTGGTCTTCGAAGCAGCGTCACTGCGAAGAGTGCTACCAAGTACTTACAACCTGGGCTACACTCATTCAGAGTGGAGTACTTTGTGCACACAGCCGCTGTGGCTTCGCAGCCTTACTTAGAGGTGCAATGGCAGCCACCGGGCCAATTGGCAAGGGCCGTGATCCCGAAGAAGAGTCTGTCTGTGCACGGGGCGAGTGAGTTCCTGCCTTTGTTTGGTCTCGGGATCCGCACCGCATTGTACATAGAAAACGGCCAACCTCCGTCCGATTGGAGTAGTTTTCATCCGGACTTTGATAGCAGCATCCCGGACAATGCCTGGCGAGGAATTATTGATTTCCTCTATTTAGATTGGTGGAAGTATACTTCAGGTACTATGGGGAACGCGGCATACCGGGTACCTAGCCGTGGACGTTGCGGGGGACCACACGTTTTACCTCTCGCCTTCCAACGCGGTGCAGATGTACCTCGACGGTGAGATGATCATCGACGACGGCGTTGGCGACGGTGGTACCAAGGGTGCCACTAGGTACTTGGTACCTGGACACTACGAAGTCAGAGTTGAATATGGCCACCAATACCAGATACGGGCACAGAATTTGAAGCTGGAGTGGCAGCAGCCGGGAGAGGTAGAAAAGGTGGTGGTGCCACAAGGAAGGCTGAGCCCGTTGTACTGTCCGACCACCAATGCACTCGGAAAATGCGAAGGCATGCGCGCTTTGTTTAGTTCTTTTATTCCTCCCCTAAGTTCAAGATGGTCAAGCCACCTTCCGAAAACAGAACAGTACCATGTATTCAGTGACGATACTGTACCCATAAATCACGCGGGACACAGAAGAAAATCCCAGAAATATGTTCCCGGGCCCTCCACGCCTGGTCTTCGCTGGCCAGCGGCCCTCCGTCGGCATGTTTATTCTGTACATGCACCTGCCCACCTGCAGCCGCGAAGACTGTGTTCCCTCCGCCCGGTCTCGGAATGCGTACCGAAGTGTGCATTTTATATACGAGCGCCGTACACGACTTCCCAGACTACGACAGCCGTACCCCAGCCCAAGACTGGATAGGAGTTATCGATTTCGACACCAACGGGTGGTCGCTTCTTGGGTACGGCGACGGCCATTTCACGTCTCGGCATACCGGGTACCTGACTGTAACCGTTACGGGCGACCACACGTTTTATCTCACGTCTAACGACGGTTCGCGGATGTTCCTCGACGGTTTGATGATCGTTGACAACGGACGTCCATACTCCGGCCCCAGTATTATCAGGAATGCCACTACGTACTTGGTGCCTGGGCAGTACGAAGTCAGAGTTGAGTATTTCCAGGACAGAGTTCAGCAGGTTTTCAGGTGGGAGTGGCAGCAGCCGGGAGACGAAGAGAAGGTGGTGGTCCCTTGGGAAAGGCTGAGCCCGTTGTACTGTCCGACCACCGACGCGGTTGGATTTTGCCAAGGCATGCGCGCTTTGTTTTATTGAAATCGTGCAATCATTGCAGAAAATAGTTATGCTTGTGGAGTCGGAAACCCCAATGTACCCAAAAAGGACCGAATCCACCCAAAAGAAGGACCAACGTCCCCTTCCTGGGGTGGCCGGCTACATTGGATGAGCACACTTTTCCACAAAACTTCCCAGAAATTCCCAGAATTTCGTTCTCTTTCACGCTTTTTCACGATTTTTCGTCGTCTTGTTGCGTTAGTGGGGAGTCATTTGCAAGCAAATGAGTACCACACTATGCCAGCTTTTCGCTACGTGACTCCAGAAGGGTCACTTTTTCCGCGCTTTCGGCGCGGCGCAACTCTAGTCGGTTGCAACTGTTCTTGGAAATTACTGACGATTTCATAATCCGAAAAGGAATCGGAATCTTCGCTTTCTCGTTTGCGCCGATAGGCACGCTGCGATGCGGAGGACGCGAGTAGCCGGGAAGAGCCGGCGGGAGGGCGCAATCGTTGTGTGACCCGTGGAGGGTCGGAACCAGAATCAG
>JAPJBO010002237.1:0-18887 GCA_030068145.1 Diplonema papillatum | reverse complement strand
TGCTGCTGCTGCTGCCTTGCTGCTGCTGCTGCCTGTTGCTGCTGCTGCTGCCTTGTTGCTGCCCCTGCCTAGCTGCAGCTGCTGCTGCTGCTGCCTTGTTGCTGCTGCCTTGGCGCTGCTGTGTTGCTGCTCCTGCTTCCCTGCCGCTGCTGCCTTGCTGCTGCTGCTGCTGCTGCTGCCTTGTTGCTGCTGCCTTGCCGCTGCTGTGTTGCTGCTCCTGCTTCCCTGCCGCTGCTGCTGCTGTCTTGCTGCTGCTGCATTGCTGTTGCTGCATTGCCGCGGCGGCCTTGCTGCTGCTGCTGCTGCCTTGCTGCTGCTGCCTTACGGCGGCTGCCTTGCTGATACCTTGCTGCTGGTGTCTTGCCGCTGCTGTCTTGCTTCTGCTGCTGCCTTGCCGCGGCTGCCTTGCTGCTACTGCTGCCTTGCCACTGCTGCCTTGCTGATGCTGCCTTGCTGCTGCTGTCCTGCTGCTGCTGCTGCCTTGCCGCTGCAGTCTTGCTTCTGCTGCTGCCTTGCTGCTCCTGCTGCCTTGCTGCTGCTGCCTTGCCGCCGCTGCCTTGCTGCTGCTGCTGCCTTGCTGCTGCTGCCTTACCGCGGCTGCCTTGCTGATGCCGCCTTGCCGCTGCTATCGAACTGCTGCCGCCTTGCCGCTGTTGCCTTGCCGATGCTGTCTTGCTGCCGGTGTCTTGCCGCTGCTGTCTTGCTTCTGCTGCTGCCTTGCTGGTGCTGCCTTGCCGCGGCTGCCTTGCTGCTGCTGCTGCCTTGCTGCTGCTGCTGCCTTGCTGATGCCGCCTTGCCGCTGCCATCGCGATGCTGCCGCCTTGCCGCTGTGCCGCTGCTGCCTTGCTGCTGCTGCCTTGCTGCTGCCTTGTTGCTGCTGCCTTGCTGCGGCTGCCTTACTGCGGCTGCCTTGCTGTGGCTGCCTTGCTGCGGCTGCTGCCTTGCTGCTGCTGCCTTGCCGCGGCTGTCTTCCGGATGCCGCCTTGCCGCTGCTGTCGTGCTGCTGCTGCCTTGCCGCTGTTGCCTTGCCGCAGCTGCCTTGCTGCTCGTGTCTTCCCGCAGCTGTCTTGCTTCTGCTGCTGCTGCCTTGCCGGGCAGCCTTGCTGCTGCTGCTGCTTTCTTGCCGACCTTTTTTACGCCTGGGAAGGGTAGCTGCGCAGCTCGGAGGCCAGATACGAAGTTAGGGGCTTTCACCCACAGCAAAGGAACTGCTTGCCTTGGCCGCGTTTCGAAAAACACGTTTCCAGGGGACACCGCGAGGAGGTGGCAAGTCAGATTTTGTCCCCCAACCCCAAGACCACCCAGGGGCCTTTGATGGCCAGCTTCTTGGACTTCACGACCTCTCAGGACCACTTTGCTGAAGGAACACCGAAAACGTGATAGGCAACTGTTGCATGTCGAAATGGGGAGGGCACGTTCTCCCGAAGTTGCGACCGAAAGAACGTCGTTCGTAGGAGCTTCGAATTCCTGTGACGGTTTCGTTGGATGCATCGGTCAAAATATCAACAAAATATGCACCCATAGCTCTGACAGAACTCGGAACTTCACATACCTTGACTGCTTGCACACGAACTCTCGAACACCAGATTTTTCAAGCACAACTCCGACCCGAACCATCTTGTGAATTTCTTTTCTTCTTCTAGTT
Organism: Diplonema papillatum; assembly: GCA_030068145.1. Lineage (NCBI taxonomy): Eukaryota > Euglenozoa > Diplonemea > Diplonemida > Diplonemidae > Diplonema > Diplonema papillatum. Next base: position 17,242 of record JAPJBO010002237.1, on the reverse strand, counting down.
CCTGTTTGCGTTGTGTGTGCTGAATCCTGTTTTCTTTCGAGTCGGCCTCTTCACACAAGAGGCCGAACCTGGACAAGAAGGCCCACATCGAAGCACTAAGAATCCATCAAATGCACGAGGGGGCCCGCAGGGCCACCGAGTGCGGGTTTGCGGGTTACTATATAATTATGTGGCTTGTCCGTCTGTCTGTCTGTCTGTCTGTCTGTCTGTCTGTCTGTTCGTCACAATGAAAAATTCCAAGCAATAATTTCACCTTCGTCAAAAAAAAATTCTGAAAAACTCAAAATTCAGAATCCAGTTTCTATTGGTTTTCCTATGAACCAGACCCGCAAACCAGCCATTTTTTGGCAGCATCCAATTCCACAGGTCAGGTTACTATATAATTATGTGGCTTGTCCGTCCTGTCTGTCCGTCACAATGAAAAATTCCAAGCAAAAATTTCACCTTCGTCAAAAAAAAATTCTGAAAAACTCAAAATTCAGAATCCGGTTTCTATTGGTTTTCCTATGAACCAGACCCGCAAACCAGCCATTTTTTGGCAGCATCCAATTCCACAGGTCAGGTTACTATATAATTATGTGGCTTGTCCGTCTGTCTGTCTGTCTGTCTGTCTGTCTGTCTGTCTGTTCGTCACAATGAAAAATTCCAAGCAAAAATTTCACCTTCGTCAAAAAAAAATTCTGAAAAAATCAAAATTCAGAATCCAGTTTCTATTGGTTTTCCTATGAACCAGACACGCAAACCAGCCATTTTTTGGCAGCATCCAATTCCACAGGTCAGGTTACTATATAATTATGTGGCTTGTCCGTCTGTCTGTCTGTCTGTCTGTCTGTCTGTCTGTCTGTCTGTCTGTTCGTCACAATGAAAAATTCCAAGCAAAAATTTCACCTTTGTCAAAAAAAAAATTCTGAAAAACTCAAAATTCAGAATCCAGTTTCTATTGGTTTTCCTACGAACCAGACCCGCAAACCAGCCATTTTTGGGCAGCATCCAATTCCACAGGTCAGGTTACTATATAATTATGTGGCTTGTCCGTCTGTCTGTCTGTCTGTCTGTCTGTCTGTCTGTCTGTTTGTCTGTTCGTCACAATGAAAAATTCCAAGCAAAAATTTCACTTTAGTCAAAAAAAAATTCTGAAAAACTCAAATGTGACGAAAGTCCAGTCTTTGCTTTTCCTATCAACCAGACCCGCAAACCAGCCATTTTTTGGCAGCATCCAATTCCACAGGTCAGGTTACTATATAATTATGTAATTGTCTGTCTGTCTGTCTGTCTGTCTGTCTGTCTGTTCGTCACAATGAAAAATTCCAAGCAAAAATTTCACCTATGTCAAAAAAAAAGTCTGAAAAACTCAAAATTCAGAATCCAGTTTCTATTGGTTTTCCTATGAACCAGACCCGCAAACCAGCCATTTTTTGGCAGCATCCAATTCCACAGGTCAGGTTACTATATAATTATGTGGCTTTTCCGTCTGTCTGTCTGTCTGTTCGTCACAATGAAAAATTCCAAGCAAAAATTTCACCTTTGTCAAAAAAAAATTCTGAAAAACTCAAAATTCAGAATCCAGTTTCTATTGGTTTTCCTATGAACCAGACCCGCAAACCAGCCATTTTTTGGCAGCATCCAATTCCACAGGTCAGGTTACTATATAATTATGTGGCTTTTTTTTTTTTTTTTTTTTTTTTTTTTTTTTTTTTTTTTTTTTTTTTTTTTTTTTTTTTTTTTTTTTTTTTTTTTTTTTTTTTTTTTTTTTTTTTTTTTTTTTTTTTTTTTTTTTTTTTTTTTTTGTTACGCCGCTCCACCCGGCACTTGGGACCCCGTAACGCGCTCATGGGGGTTCCATTTTCATGGGCGCGGAAACCAAACGGGAAAAGAGGAAAATTCCACCACGAATACACAAGCATGTCCGCCTTACTCTATTTTACTGGGGGCTGTTTTGGTTTTGGTGGCGTACCACCTGCCCTTTTCGTCCTGTGGTGGCGAGCCGCCCACATGACCTTGCATTTTTGTGTTCTCTTTTTTTTTTTTCCCTTGCGTATTGGCCTGTTTGTGTATTCGCGTTTTGAAGGTGGTGGGGGGGGAAATGGTAAACATTCTGAAAAACACGGCATACCTTGGCTGGAAAAGAGAGATATATAAATAAGAGGAAGGGCATTCCGTGCATAAAAAGAAACGGAAAAATAGGGGAGCGAGGAGGAGGAGGAAGAGGAGGGACAACCAAAAAATAAAGAGAGGGAATTGAAGCCCTCTTTTTTTCTCCCCTTTCCAGAAGGGACACAAACAAAATAGTGTGTGAGTGAGATGGCGAGAGTGGGTGCAAGAGAGAGAGTGAGAGAGTGAGGGAGAGAGAGTGGGAGTAGAACGGACCATGGGAGGGAGTAACGGGGTGCCAAGGGGAGGAGGAAAAACAAAACATACCGAAAAGGAAAGTGATGGGTGGGGGGGAAAATGACTCTTGGGTTGTAGTTGGGGGCCTGGGGGGGGGGGAGCATGCCAGCAGTGGGGGTTGGTGGGCTCATTTTTGGTCCCTCACGCACAGGACATGAGCTGACCTCGTCAGCACTGGCCAATTGACCTTGCGCACTCTCTGTGGACGATCCGTGCTGACGATGTGGGCCGAGCCCCCGACAAACCTGGCCAACACCCACTGGGCCCTCGGGTTCTTCGGCCCTACTATGGCGGCGGTGCCTTCTTGGTACTCGAGCTCCGCTCCATCCGTGAGCTCGAGACCTAGCAAATCTCGCGCTGCTTTTCGGAGGGTGTTGACCGTGAACCACCCCTCCTCCTGCGGTTTTTCTGCCAGGGCTTGGATGTCGTGCTCCCGGGCTGTTGTGTAGAGCCACGTCTGGATTCGGAACAAGTCGATAAAGTTCGCCCTGTCTCTCTGCCACTCATCCGCCAGCCAGTTCAGGGCTGCCCATCCGCTCTCCCCTCCTCTGTTGCCCTCTGCTGGCTGCGTGTGGAGACTCCTTGGGAACCGGGTACCAACTGACTCTGGGACTTTGACTCTGCGCCACTCATCCGGGTGTCTATGGGGGTCTTTGGCGAGTTTTGCGACTGCGTGGGCGGTGAGGGCTTCCTCTTCTTCCAGAGCCTTTGCACGGCGGAAGGCCAAGCCTTCTTCTCTGTCTATGTCCATCTCCTCGGTCGTGCTGGGGGGAGCTACTTCTTCATCCTCTGTAAGGTCGATGACTTCCCACGTGCCCTCCGGTCCTCTTGCTCTCTTCGGTACCCCCCGGATTCGACTTGGGAGTGTGCCTTCTCCTTCAGCAGTGTCTCCCCGGTCCGAGCTCCTTTTCCTCCGCCTGTTGAAAACTGCTCCTCCTTCTGCGTCTATGTCGGGCACTCCCTCAGCTGGGGTCAACCCCCTTGCTGCCGTACTCTGAGGCTCTGAGGTGTCCAGCCCTGCCGCAGCTTCTTCAGGCTCGGTGTCCGGAACAGGGGCCCGGGGGGTATCAGGGGGGGACTCATGAAAGGCCTGCCCGTCCGCCTTCTCCTCCGATCCAGTTCCCCTCGACTTTGTGGCTATCCGTGGACCTGTCGACAGGGAGTTGGGCTCGCCCGACTCCGAGCTCAGTGAATCCCTTTCGATGTCCCCGGCTGCCTCGGCTTCGTGCCTCCTGCCTTGTGAGGCTCTGTCTGCCACCCTTCTCCTCGTTGCCTCCACGAACCTCGCGAGGAGTTCCTCCGGGCTTGGCCCCTTGACTCCGGGCCTGTTGCCAGCCGGCTCGGGCCCATCCACCGTCGACGGCGTGCCATCTCTCCTCTCTGTGTCCTTCGAGGTCTCGGGCTGCTCAGGGGCCGGCTGGTATACTAAAAGAAAGGTGTCCGTCCCCTCGAACCTCGGCACGGACGAAAAACTGGCATGCTCACCATCAAGAATCGTCCACCTCTGCTCCCTCTCGGCGTGTTCGTTGTACGCGTGCACCCTGTAATGGCCCGCGTTGTTCCCCCCTGTGTGCGATACCACCGCTGTGAGTTCCAGCTGTCTGCCCAGGCCTGGCAAAGTTATTGTGGTATCTGTGGGCACTGCTCTCCTGTCTGTGCAGTCGAAAGGGCGCGCCCTTTGTAGCTGAATGATCACCGCTGTGCCGGCCTGGCTAAAGGAGGGCTTAGTCTGGGTCTGCCCCCTGACCCCTGGCTTGTCCGTCTGTCTGTCTGTCTGTCTGTCTGTCTGTCTGTCTGTCTGTCTGTTCGTCACAATGAAAAATTCCAAGCAAAAATTTCACCTTCGTCAAAAAAAAATTCTGAAAAACTCAAAATTCAGAATCCAGTTTCTATTGGTTTTCCTATGAACCAGACCCGCAAACCAGCCATTTTTTGGCAGCATCCAATTCCACAGGTCAGGTTACTATATAATTATGTGGCTTGTCCGTCTGTCTGTCTGTCTGTCTGTCTGTCTGTCTGTCTGTCTGTCTGTTCGTCACAATGAAAAATTCCAAGCAAAAATTTCACCTTTGTCAAAAAAAAATTCTGAAAAACTCAAAATTCAGAATCCAGTTTCTATTGGTTTTCCTATGAACCAGACCCGCAAACCAGCCATTTTTTGGCAGCATCCAATTCCACAGGTCAGGTTTGCCCGGGTTTGCAGGAGGTGTGCCCCCCTCTATCTCTTCCAATCAGGCTTGGCAACACAGGACCCCCAAAGAACGCGCAGAATGGGAAGCAAAAGGATGAGTGGTGGGAGTCCTGTGTGTCTAGGGGCTTGTCTCTCACTCAAGGCTTTTTGTTGGCTGGCTTGCTGGCTGCTGACTTGCTGGTGCTGACTTGCTGGTGCTGACTTGCTGGTGCTGACTTGCTGGTGCTGACTTGCTGGTGCTGACTTGCTGGTGCTGACTTGCTGGTGCTGACTTGCTGGTGCTGACTTGCTGGTGCTGACTTGCTGGTGCTGACTTGCTGGTGCTGACTTGCTGGGTGCTGGCCTGGGTGGGTGTCTGCTGGTACTGCGCTGCCTGCTATGTGCTTCCTGCTGGTGCCTGCGTGTGCTGCCTGCCGTTGGTGCTGCCTGCCGTTGGTGCTGCCTGCTGCTGGTGCTGGCTGGTGTGTGCCTCCTGCTGGTGCTGCCTGGTGCTCATAATATTTTTTTCCAAAACTTGAAAATTCGAAAAATATACCCAAGTATCACAGTCCCCGTGCCAAAGATTGTTGCTATGCGTGTGCTTTGTCTGTCTCTAATCTGCCCAAAACTTCCACCGATTAGGGATCATCAGAACTATGAACACGCAGACCTCGAAAGGTTTGCTTCCTCCTGTTTTGTTTCCACTGCGGTTAGCCACATACAATGTCGTGAGACAAAGTTTTTTCGGCCAGTTGCGAGGAACTGCCTGCAGGAGTTGCTCAAAGCATGAACGTCAAGGACGCTCAACAAAGCCTATGGAGGGGCTCGCATCTGATCCAAAATGCTGGCATAGTGACACGGGTTGATCTTGCTGACTGGCTCGACAGGTACTCCCGCGTTGCAAAGTGCAGCTTCCTTTCAACCCTTCAAAGATAGGACAAAGCACGCACACAAGAGACAACCAATAGCCATTTTCCCCTCCCCCATCCTTCCTCCCAATGTTTTGGGTTCCTGGTTTGGTTCTGCTGATGCTGTGATTGTTACTTCTGCTAAAGCTGTGCTGCTTCTGCTGCTACTGCTCCTGCTGCTGCTGCTGCTTCTGCTGCTTCTGCTGCTTCTGCTCCTGCTCCCTGCTGGTGCTTCAGTCTTGCTGATGTTGCTGCTGCTGCAAAAAAGGTGAATGAGTGAAAATCCCATGTGCTGACAACGGTGGCTACCTGTTTTTGGGCCAAAAGGGGCCTGCCATGCCAGAACTGGGACATCTTTTTATTTCTTTACAATAAGAAGAAAAGTGTGGACAAAAGGCTTAAAGCAACCTTCTCTTGACTTCGATGGGGTTTTTGCTGCCTTGCTGCTGATCCTCTTGCTGCTCCTCTTGTTCCTGTGTTTGGTTTTGCTGCCTTGCCACTCTTGCTCCTGCTGCTGTTGCTGATTTCCCTGAAGCTGCGACAATCCCGCCAACAACACAGTAACTGTTTACTTCCTGCTGATTTGCTGCTCACTGCTGTTTGTGCTGGTGCTGCTCTTGCTCCTGCTTCTCTTGTTGCCTTTCATCGAAGCTGTGAAACTCTCTCAAAACCAAACACTGCAGTAAACGACCTTCCCCCCCTTCGAAATGGAAAGGCTTGCATTTTTCATCGAAGCCCAGATTCGCAAACTTCGTCTGTGTTTTGATTACCTGTTTAGGTTTCTTTGAACTGAAAGTTGCTGTCTGCCTTGCTGCTGCCTTGCTCCTGCTCTTGCTGCTGTTCTTGCTGCTACTCTTGCTCCTGCTGCTCCTGCTGCCTTTCTCCGAAGCTGTGGAATTCTCGGAAAACCAAACACTGCAGTCAACGACCTTCCCCACTTCGAAATGGAAAGGCTTGCAAAGACTGATGTTCATTGCAAGCTTCGATTTCCACCTTAAGCACTTCAAACAAACTTCGTCTGTGTTTTGATTTTCTGTTTATGTTTCTTTAAATTGAAAGCTCCTATTCTGTCTGCTCCCTTCTGTTGGTGCTCTTCCTGCTGCTGCCTTACCGCTGCTCCCTTGCTGCTGCTGCCTTGCCGCTGCTGCCTTGCCGCTGCTGCCTTGCTGCTACTGCCTTGCTTGCCCCTGCTGCCTTGCTGCTGCTGCCTTGCCGCTGTTGCCTTGCCGCTCCTGTCTTCTTGCTGATGCTGCCTTGCTGCCTTGCTGCCTTGCTGCTGCTGTCCTGCTGCTGCTGCTGCCTTGCCGCTGCAGTCTTGCTTCTGCTGCTGCCTTGCTGCTCCTGCTGCCTTGCTGCTGCTGCCTTGCCGCGGCTGCCTTGCTGCTGCTGCTGCCTTACCGTGGCTGCCTTGCTGATGCCGCCTTGCCGCTGCTATCGTACTGCTGCCGCCTTGCCACTGTTGCCTTGCCGATTCTGTCTTGCTGCTGGTGTCTTGCTGCTGCTGTCTTGCTTCTGCTGCTGCCTTGCCGCTGCTGCCTTGTTGCTGCTGTCTTGCTTCTGCTCCTGCCTTGCTGGTGCTGCCTTGCCGCTGCTGCCTTGCTGATACTGCCTTGCCGCTGCTGTCTTGCTTCTGCTGCTGCCTTGCCGCTGCTGCCTTACCGCGGCTGCCTTGCGGATGCCGCCTTGCCGCTGCTATCGTGCCGCTGCCGCCTTGCCACTGTTGTCTTGCTTCTGCTGCTGCCTTGCCGCTGCTGCCTTGCTTCTGCTGCAGCCTTGCTGGTGCTGCCTTGCTTCTGCTGCAGCCTTGCTGGTGCTGCCTTGCTGATGCCGCCTTGCCGCTGCTGCTGCCTTGCTGATGCCGCCTTGCTGCTGCTGCCTTGCTGATGCCGCCTTGCTGCTGCCTACGCGATGCTGCCGCCTTGCCGCTGTTGCCTTGCTGCTGTTGCCTTGCTGCTGCTGCCTTGCTGCGGCTGCCTTGCTGCGGCTGCTGCCTTGCTGCGGCTGCCTTGCTGCGGCTGCTGCCTTGCTGCGGCTGCCTTGCTGCGGCTGCCTTGCTGCGGCTGCCTTGCTGCGGCTGCTGCCTTGCTGCTGCTGCCTTGCTGCTGCTGCCTTGCTGCGGCTGCCTTGCTGCGGCTGCTGCCTTGCTGCTGCTGCCTTGCTGCGGCTGCCTTGCTGCGGCTGCTGCCTTGCTGCTGCTGCCTTGCTGCGGCTGCTGCCTTGCTGTGGCTGCCTTGCTGCGGCTGCCTTGCTGCGGCTGCCTTGCTGCGGCTGCCTTGCTGCGGCTGCTGCCTTGCCGCGGCTGCCTTCCAGATGCCGCCTTGCCGCTGCTGTCGTGCCGCTGCCGACTTGCCGCTGTTGCCTTGCCGCTGCTGCCTTGCTGCTGGTGTCTTCCCGCAGCTGTCTTGCTTCTGCTGCTGCCTTGCCGCTGCTGCCTTGTTGCTGCTGCTGCCTTGCTGCTGCTGCCTTGCCGCTGCTGCCTTGCTGCTGCTGCTGCCTTGCTGATGCCGCCTTGCCGCTGCTATCGTGATGCTGCCGCCCTTGCCGCTGCTGCCTTGCCGCTGCTGCCTTGCTGCTGCTGCCTTGCTGCTGCTGCCTTGCCGCGGCTGCCTTGCTGCTGCTGCTGCCTTGCTGCTGCTGCCTTGCTGATGCCGCCTTGCCGCTGCTATCGTGATGCTGCCGCCCTTGCCGCTGTTGCCTTGCCGCTGCTGCCTTGCTGCTGCTGCCTTGCTGCTGCTGCCTTGCTGCTGCTGCCTTGCTGCTGCTGCCTTGCTGCTGCTGCCTTGCTGCTGCTGCCTTGCTGCTGCTGCCTTGCTGCTGCTGCCTTCCTGCTGCTGTCTTGCTTCTACTGCTGCCTGCCTTGCTGCTGCTGCCTTGCTGCGGCTGCCTTGCTGCGGCTGCTGCCTTGCCGCGGCTGCCTTCCAGATGCCGCCTTGCCGCTGCTGTCGTGCCGCTGCCGACTTGCCGCTGTTGCCTTGCCGCTGCTGCCTTGCTGCTGGTGTCTTCCCGCAGCTGTCTTGCTTCTGCTGCTGCCTTGCCGCTGCTGCCTTGTTGCTGCTGCTGCCTTGCTGCTGCTGCCTTGCCGCGGCTGCCTTGCTGCTGCTGCCTTGCTGATGCCGCCTTGCCGCTGCTATCGTGATGCTGCCGCCCTTGCCGCTGCTGCCTCACCCACAGCAAAGGAACTGCTTGCCTTGGCCGCGTTTCGAAAAACACGTTTCCAGGGGACACCGCGAGGAGGTGGCAAGTCAGATTTTGTCCCCCAACCCCAAGACCACCCATTGAGAATTCCGGGGCCTTTGATGGCCAGCTTCTTGGACTTCACGACCTCTCAGGAGCACTTTGCTGAAGGAACACCGAAAACGTGATAGGCAACTGTTGCATGTCGAAATGGGGGGGCACGTTCTCCCGAAGTTGCGACCCTTGAAAGAACGTCGTTCGTAGGAGCTTCGAATTCCTGTGACGGTTTCGTTGGATGCATCGGTCAAAATATCAACAAAAATATGTACCCATAGCTCTGTCAGAACCTTTTCGCTGACTCGGAACTTCACATACCTTGACTGCTTCCACACGAACTCTCGAACACCAGATTTTTCAAGCACAACTCCGACCCGAACCATCTTGTGAATTTCTTTTCTTCTTCTAGTTCCTGTTTGCGTTGTGTGTGCTGAATCCTGTTTTTTTTTTTTTTTTTTTTTTTTTTTTTTTTTGAGGACGGTGTTCTGTGTTGCTGGGGCCCCGCGCTTGCGTCCGTCCTCAAGCCCCTTTTCTCTTACTCACCCCAGCGAAGCAAAACGTTTCACCACAAAGACACAAACAGGTTTCACTCTATTTTATCAGGGCTGAATCATCTTTGGTGGCGGACCACCTGCCCTCTTCGATTCGCGGTGGCAAGCCACCTCGCATTGTGGTTTCTTTTTTTTTTTTTTTTTGGGCCTGTTTGTGTTTTTGCTGGTTGCATGGTGAGGGGGGTTGTGGGTGAACAAAAGAAAACCGCAAACCTTTGTGTGGCTTCTTGGCCACGAAAACAAAAGAAAACAGCATACCCTGTGGCAAACAAGAAAGGGCATACCCTGCTGGAAGGGAGGGACGGAGAACTGAAAGGAAAACGGGTGGGGATGGGAAGGGTGAACGGTAAAAGAAATATGAACGATAAACGAAATAAACGGGGGAGAGAGATTGTGAGAGAGACAGAGTGACAGTAAGAGTGAAAGCGAGTGAGGGAGGGTGCGAGACAGTGTGGGTGAGAGGGTGTTCGAGAGAGAGAGAGAGAGAGAGAGAGAGAGCGAGAGAGAGAGAGAGAGAGAGAGAGAGAGAGAGATGAGGGAGGGTGCGAGACAGTGTGGGTGAGAGGGTGTTCGAGAGAGAGAGAGAGAGAGAGAGAGAGAGAGAGAGAGAGAGAGAGAGAGAGAGAGAGAGAGAGAGTGTGTGTGTGTGCGGTGGAGGGTGAGAGAGACAAGGGCGAGTGCGGGGAGAGTGAGGGGTAGGGTGGGGGTGGGGAGGTGGGGGGGTTGGGTTTTGTGTTTGTGGGAGAGGGAGCGGGGGGGGTTTGGGGTCGAGGGATGGGGAGGGGAGTGCGCCAGGTTTGGGGGTGGGGGTGGGCCAATGGGCTCCCCCCGTTGGTTCAGGGGCTCGTGCCTCATTTTAGCGGCAGCGGGACCTGGGCGTACAAAGTCGTGTAGACCGCGTCGAGCTCGTGCCATGCGGGGTCCTGGCGGCTTTCTCCTGCCTCGGTGTCCATGAACAGGATCCCCTTCCCTTTCGGGTGTGCCCTGGCATACTTCCATTGGCCCTCCTCCCCGTCTTGCAACGTCCCCAGGAGGGCAGACCACCTCCCCGGGGGGTACTTTCGAGGCGGTTTCCCCCTGAGGAGGATGATGCCCAGAAGGTCGCGAGCCGCCACCGTCAGTGTTTCCGCTGTGCACCTCCCTCGCAGTGCGAGCTGCTCGTCTATGGGTGTCTCGAAGTCCGAGGACCTGCGGCGCTCCCATGCTAGCCACATCTGGATCCTGAACAACTGGGCGAAGGGCACCCTCCGCCGCCCGTGTGCGACTGCCAGCCAGTTAAGGGCCGCCCATCCCCACTCGTCCGCCACTCTCCCCTGCCCCGCCTTCCTGTGTAGCGAGATTGGGAACCTGTCCTCTAGCTCCGGGGGTGTCACCACGTCCCATGCGTACTTCGGTCCCCTGGCCTTCTTTGTTATTCCCCGGGTTGGCCCTGGGGGCTCGTCCTCGCCTCCCTCATCGCATGCCGAGTCCGCGTCTCTCTTCCTCCGCACGCCCGCAAGCCGGAAAGCAATGCCCTCCTCTGCATCCATGTCAGGAACTCCCCTCGCAGGGAACAGCTCCGCTCCTGGGTCGCCGGCCTGGCCATCCGGCCCCGAGGTGCCTGGCCTCGCCGCCGACTCTTGCGCCGTTTCGGGTTCAGGAGTCCGGGGAGTGTCGGGGGGTGTCACGTGAAAGGCCTGCCCTCCCTGTCCATCCCCTACTCCCATGCCCCTTGCCGCTGTGACAGTCCTCGGGCCTGTCGATAGGGAGTTGGGCTCGTCTGACTCTGAGCTCAACGAGTCCTTTTCGTCGTCCCCGGCGGCCTCAGCTTCGAGCTTCCCCTCCTGCGGGGCTCTGCCCGCCGCCAATCTCCTTGTTGCTTCTTCGAACCTTGCAAGGTACTCCTCGGAGCTCGGCCCCTCGTCGCTGGTCCCACTGTTCGCTGGCCCGTGCCCACCCTCGGTCTCGCTCGTGCGTTGGGGTGTGCTCTGCGTTGTGGCCTTTGGCGCGGTCACGACGGGGCTGTGGCCTTCGCTGGCCGTTGCCTCTGCTGGCCCCGCCCCCGTGTCTGCGGGGCTTCTCATCGCGTCACTCGGGGAGCGGCCGGGGTGTTCTGGGTAAACCTCGGGGTCTCCTGTCGGTGCCTCCGGCTGCGGGTGGCGCGGGCGCGTAGCTCCCTGCGCCCCCACTCCACCGCCTTCTCTGTTGCCATTGTCGGCCTCCCCGGCTTCCGGTATGTCTTGGCTTGCCGAGCCGAGGGGCGCTGCGTCCCTGGTGTCGCCTAGCGCCTCGGGTTGCTCAAGGGTCGGCTGGTATGCAAAGAGAAAGGTGTCTGTGTCTTCATACCTCGGCGCGGTTGAAAAGCTCGTGTTCATCCCGTCGAGCATTGTCCACCTCTGACCCCTCTCGGCATGCTCGTTGTGCGCGTGCACTATGTAGTGGCCTGCATTGTTCTCTCCTGTGTGCGTCACCACTGCCACGAGTCTCAGTCGTTTGCCTAGGCCTGGCAGGGTTATCGCAACGTCCGCGGCTACTGCTCTCCTGTCTGTGCCTCCAAAGGGGCGTGCCCTCTGCAGTTGGATAAGCACCGTTGTGCCGGCTCGACTGAAGGAGGGCTTGGTCTGGGACTCCCCCCTGGTCCCGCAACTCACGCACCTGTAGTCCTCCCCCGCCGAGGACCACGAGAACGCTTCGTCTAAGCCCTCCTGTAGCGTCCCGGCCCTCACGGGGAGGATGGTTGTGTCAAGGTCCTCGTGGGCAGTGTGGCCAGCCTGGCACTTCCCGCACCTGACATCGACCGTGTACCTGTGCCCTAGGCCCGCGATCCGGTCTGTCTGCCGAGTGTTGCAGGCCCGGTGGGCGGCGTTCTCTTCCTGGACTGTGGTGGCGACTGTTCGCAGGACCTCTCCCAAATCACATTGTCGTCCATCACCAAACGGGCCTGAGATGTTCGCAAATACCGACAGCAGTGCCGCGGCTGACCGCTCCCCTGTCACCCACCTGTGGACTGCCGCGGTAAGCCCGCCTTTCTCATGCGTACCGCACCCCTGGTAGACCATAACCTGCTGTGCCATGTCAGTGACCGCAATCAGGTTCAAGGCCGCTTGCAGGTAGCACGAGTTGGTGGTCGAAAGGTTCTCCTGCCACCCCCAGGCCTGGCTATTGTGTGTGGAGTCTGCCGCTGCTGAGGCCGGGGGGGCGTGGCGTGCGCCTTCCCCGCTGGGGTTGGCCCGTGGCCGGCAACTCTGGTTCGATGTGCGCCCGGCGCCGCCCTCACCACCGTCTGCCCCTGGGGATGGAGCTTCTATCACGCCTTTCTGCTTCGCACGCTTCGCCCTAGTCCCACGGGGGGCTCCCGGGACCCGCGGGGCTACCGCCCTCCTTCTCCTTCTCCTTCTGTCTGCCGCCGCCTGGGAGTCGGCGTCGTCCGATACAGAACTCAGCGAGTCTTCCTCCAACGCCCTGGCGAATCTTCCACTCTGTTTCTTCCAGAGCGCGGCCCTGTCTGCAGCCTCCCTCTTTGCTGCTTCCTCTCGTCTCGCGATGTACTCCCCGGGCTCCATCCTTTTGTCCTCCGCCCTCTCTCCAGGCAGCCAGTCGTTGTCCTCCGCGGTCGTCGCCCTTCGGCTTGGCGCGTCCCCGGGAGGCCGCTCACCTCCTTCCGTCGGTCCCCCTCCTGCTGTGTTGGGTTTGGTAAATGCAGGGGGGAGCACGGCATGGGGGGTGGCGCCCTCGGACGGGTGATGCCCGCTGATCGTGTGCGTCGGCTGGACCTGCCCTTGCTCTCGTGCCGGTCCTACTTCGGGTGCCCCGTTGCTCGGAGCCTCCTTCCTCAACGCCCCTCCTGCTGTGACGGGTTTGTCGAGTGCCGGAGTTTGCTCGGCGGCGGGTGTTTCGGTGGCGGGCAGGCCGGGCGGGTGGGGCCGCTCCCCTCGTGTCGGTGCCCCCCCTGCTGAGTTGGGTATGGTACGTGCAGGGGTGAGCACCTCGTGCAGAGCGGAGCCTTCGGCCGGTTGGGGCCCTCCTGTTGGGTGCGTGGGCTGACCTGGCCCTTGAGCTCGTACCGTTTCGATCCCGGACGCCCTGCTGCACGGAACCTCCTCCCGGAGTGTCCCTCCTGCTGTGTAGGGTTTGTCTAATGCAGGAGTTCGCTCAGCGGCGGGTGTTTCGGTATCGGACGGGCCGGGTGGGAGGGTTCGTTCTCTGGGAGTAGTGGCGGCTGCGGGCGCCGACCCCCGGTCGAGCCCTTCCGGGCGGGCGACTTCTTCGGATGGGCCGGGAGTCCCGGGTTCCACCCCTCTCGGGGGACCTCCGCCTCCGCCTTGCGTGGGGCCGGCGTGGTTGTCGCCCTGGCCTCCCTCGGTCGCCTCGGCTCCCTGGCTCGGTGGCGTTGTCGTGATGGGCCACTCGCCTGCCGGTGCCCCCCCTGCCGTGTTGGGTTTGCTGAATGCAGGGGTAAGTTCGGCGTGGCGGGTGGCACCAGACTGCTCTCGTTCAGGGCCCGGAAACTCTCCCCCCTGGGTCCCCCCTGCTATGATGGGTTTGGTAAGTGCAGGGGTTTGCTCGGTGGCAGGTGTTTCGGCTCCGGTCGGATGGGTAGGGCGAGTGTGGTCGCTGGGGGCACGATGTGTCGCGGACGTCGATTCCCTGCCAGGCCACCCCGTGCCGGCGTCGTCTTCGGCCGGTCCGGGCGCCGTGGGCTCCAAACTGACCGGGGAATCTCTGTTGCAGCCCCGCATGGGGGCGTCAAGCGCGTGGCCCAGGCCCTCCTCGGGCGTAGGTTTGGGCTCCTCGGGTGCCGGGGTCCGTTCGGCTGCGGGTGCTGTGGTTCCGGACGGACCGGGTCCGCGTGCACTCCCCCTGTTCGGCGACGTGGCCGCGGGCTCCGTCTCCTGGCTGGGCCCCTCCATGTCGACGTCTCCCCCGGGTGTCTTCGGCTCCGCCCCCTCGGGGAGACCACTGCTGTCTCTCCGCATGAGGGCGTCGTAGAGGTGTCCTTGGCTCCCCCTGATCTCCGACTCCTCTGGCCCCCCTTTGTGGGTCGCCGCCCCGTGCCCCCCTGAGGGGGGCATCACCGCACGGTCTAAGCTCTGTCCTTCCATGTGCTCGTCCTCGTTTCGCCCATCGGAGGCGCCTCCCCCTCCACAGCCCCCCTTGGCCCGTACCTGGACCCCCGCGGGAGGGGGGCTCGGTGACCGTGTCCGGCCTCGCTCCTGCCCGGGCGCGTCTCCTGGGAACTCCTCCACCTCGCTCGCTGTCTCGCTCTCCCCCCCTCCCTCCTCCACCTCGGAGAGGGTAGAGCCGTCCTTTGCCGTCTGCGCTCCCGCTCGCTCTAGCTCCTGTTCCTCATGGAGGTCTTCCACTCTGCGTTGAACCTCGTCCAGGCACCCCGGCCCGATGAAGCCGCTCATGCCTGGGTCTGTGAGGGACGGGTCGACCCCGGCCGTCCTCCTGTCAGCCACCAGCCCTCTGCGGTTGATGGCCGCCGCCGCTCCCCTCACTACCCTGATCGACACTCTCTCCGCATACCCTCTGTAGGTCGACGCCTTGTCCTGGTTGGTTCGTTCCGCCACCAGGCTGGCCACGTTCAAAAGGAACCCGCGCGCCTCCGCTCCCATACCCCCGAAGGACTCCATGGCGAAGGCTGTGAGTCGGCGGTCGTTATCCTTAGTGTCTTCCGCGTACTTCCTGTGTTTCAGCTCCTCGCCCACGCGCGCGGTGTAGCCCACCGTCTTCGCTGCGCCCTTCCGATACGACGCCGCCTGGGGGTTCATCACCGTCACGTCGACCCATCTCGGTCTTCTCTCGTTCACCCCCCTGGGGAGAGACACGTCCCCCGGAATTCTTGCCGTGCTGCCCGATACGGTGTGCTTCTCTTCCTTCCTCGGGTCCAGGGCGGCGTCAGCGCACGCCAAGTACACCTCGTCCCTGGCCGCGTTGTGCTTGGTGTTCATGTCCCCTCCGTTCTTGCACAACATGGCATGCAGGCCCAGCTGGTCCATGTCCCGTTCTCCACACAGCTGGCACGTCTGCCCCGGTTTGTATACCGGGGCGCCGACCCACAGTCTCACCGCCGTGGTGAACTCCGCAGGGGGCAAGTCCTTCCCTTCCCACGGGATCGCCGTGAGCCAGGAGCTGGCGTGGGGCATGGTGATCGAGTTCAGCCTCGCCTGGTTGATGTCGTCCTCGTAGCTGCCCCGCAGACCCAAACGCTGGTCTTCTTCGACGGCCCTCGACAGGAGGCGTTGAACTAGGACCTCCTCCGGCGGGGTCGGGTCAACTTTCACTGCTGCCTCTCCCCCCTCGGCCTTGAGGTGGGGAATCGACCTATTGAACTCCGCCGCGGCCTCCCCCCACTGCGCTCCGTTGATCTCGTAAGCCGGGTCCAGCGTGCGTGCCAGGCCCCTCCTGCCCGCTAGGGCTGCGATGCTGGCGGACACGTGGTGCTCCTCTGTGCTCCTGAGCCCTAGTCCTCCGAGCCTGATCGCCAGTTTGGCCTGCTTCCATGACCTGTCCGAGAACCCCAGCTCGCAGATGTCCTCCATCGCGTCTTTGACAAGGGCGTCGAACTTCCGGAAAGTCTTGCGGACCCCTGTCCCTGGTACGGCCCGCATGTAGTATACCATTTTCCCGAAGGAGTCGCACGCTCTCAGGAGGCAGTAGGCCGCCTGCTTGTCCTCCATCTTTCGGAGCATCCGGAAAGTCGCCTTCAGCTCCTCCACCTTCTTCCCCAGGAACGCCGCGCAGTGTTGGTCGGACCCGATCGGGGCCCCCAGGAAGTCGAAGGCGTCCCCTTTCCTCATTTTCGTGTCCTTCGGGAACCCCCAGTCCTGCGGGTCCCTGCTCAGGCTCTCGTCCAGCATGATCCACTCGCACTTGTCCCTGGCCACTTTCAGGCCTATTTTCAAGCACGCTCGCTCAAACTTTTTGAACGCCTTGAGGATGCACTCGCTGTCTCCTGCAAAAAACCCGTCGTCTAAATAGAAAAGACTCAGGTCGACTCCTGTCTCTGCCTTAATCTGCTTGATGATGGGGGCTATGGCGAGGGAGAACAGAAGGGGGCCGAGAGGGTCCCCCTGTTGCGCCCCTTCCTCTGAGGAGATCTCCCTCCCTTTGGTGAACAGCTTGGAGCTCCCTCCGTAGCACCACTTCACCCAGGGCCAGATCTCTGGCAAGCGGTCCTCCACTTCCCTCAGGAACGCCTCCCTGTGCACGCAGTTGAAGGCGTTCCGCAAATCCACCTTCAGCATGGCCTTCCCCTTCACCCTGCTCATCCGGCGGGCGTACTCCCGTACCACTTGTACTGCCGCTTCCGCTCCTCCCGGCACCGCTACCCCCACCTGATTGCCCTCCATCAGCACCTCCCTGGCCTGGTCCTTAACTTTGGCGCACGCGCACTTGGCCGTCAGGCGCCGCCACACCTCTCCCACTGCGATCGGCCGGACGTCCCCGGGCTTGTCTTTCTTCCTGAGGGCTATAGTGTGGCTCCGGCCAGGTACGGCCTCGCCTCGACCGGGACCTTGCCCGCCAGCAGCAGGTTGACAAAGGACGTCATCTCTGCCACAACCCCCGGATTGTCTGGCGCTCCCGCCGCGTCCTTGAGGAACTGCGCCCTGAGGGAGGACGGGCCGGCCCCCGAGCCTCTCGGAAACTCTTTTATCGCGCTGAGCACTGCGTCCTCAGGCACCGAGAGCGGGTCCCCGGCCTCCAGCCCTGCCGGCCCCTCCTGTCGCCGGTGTTCGGCTGCCTTCGGGTGTTTGGAAAGGAGAGCTTCCCAGGTGGTGTTGTTGTCCTCGGCTAGGCCCTCTGCTACCAGTGCCGCGTTGCCCATAGAGAATCTCCCCATCTTGGTCAGCGTTGTGGCTCTGGCCAGCTTCCCCTCCTCCTCGTCCAATCTTGCCCTGTCTTTCCCGCCGGCCGCGGCGGCCCCGGCCTTGGCGTCTTCCCACAGCGGCAGGCCACTCCCCGGCCTTGGCGCCTCTCTTTTCCCACAGCCGGCCTGTAGCTGCCTTCGC
>JAPJBO010002236.1:0-18899 GCA_030068145.1 Diplonema papillatum | reverse complement strand
ATCTGTATTTCTTTCGGCTTTGCCGCTCCTTCCCTTGATTAGACTACGTGCGCGCGGTAAAGACCGGCGCATGGGCCTGGCAGCACTACGCCACCGACTTGCCCCGGCGCTTGCATACATCGCACTTCACTTTTTGGTGCCCGGGGCACACCCGCTCACCCTGTCGGGGAATCCCTTCCGGCACGTACCACGGATCCACTCCGACGACTGCCGACTTCTTGCCTTTCCTCTTCTCCGTAGCGTCGTTGAACACCGCCCATCTCGCCGCACGCTCCGCCCTTCCACCTCCGTACGTCGGGAAAAGATCTATCCCCCACGCCTCGCCGTTGAATTCGTGCCGAGCCGTCGTCAGCTGTGTCTCGAGCACTTCCATCGTCTCGTACCACCACGGAAGATTGGCCCATCTCGTACCCCGTTAGGCACGGCGGGGCTCCCACCGTTCTCAGCGACCCTATCGTCCCCAGTTTCCTTCCCGGCAGAGGCGGTTTGTCGCCGTTTCGCTCCAGCGCATCCCCGACGGGTTTCAAAAGCCTTGCGAGTACCCTCGCACGCATGCTCAACGGTGTCCCGTCCGTCGTTGCTACGACACTGCCCGGCAGATCGAGCCCGGTGTAAACCTCGTGTACTACCAGTGTAATCGAGTGTAATCGACGCGTAATCGAGTGCAATCGAGCTCAAGTCGCTTTCAGGGGGGTAGGTGAATTGGCTCATAAAAATAGAGTCAATTCCCCGGGCGGGTTTTGGAGAAATCCGTTGTTTGGGCAGGGTATTTGCACGCTTGACATCTGACCCTTTTTAGGTCGGGTTCGAACCCTGCCGCGGACCTTCTTTTGATCCAAATGTGTTGTTCGCTTCTTATTGGTCTTCGGGTCTCGTGTGCCCGAAAAGTGTGTTTTTTTTGCCCAAGCTCAAAACAGACGAACTTGGCATCGCCTAAACTTAGCAATGCCTGAACTGAGCATGAGCATCACTCGAACTTTGCTTCACCAGAATCACGAGAACATACATCACTCGAACTTAGCATCGCTACCACAACTCAGCAACACCGAACTTAGCATCACTCGAACTTTGCTTCACAGAACTTAGCATCACCGGAACTTGCTAGTAATCGGGTGTGTACGCACCGAACTTTACTGTAACCCGAGCCGTAACTGCTGCCTCTAGTCTCGTGGGTCACAGGGAGGATGATGGCGTAGCCGTAAAAATGTGTGCCGAGCACCGGATGACACAGTGCGCCACCAGCGGAGTGCTGTCGCAACCATCACCACCGATGTCTCGATCATGGCATGCCGACGTGCGACAGCTGTAAGAAACACGCCGACCTGAGGAGTAGTGCATAGTCGAGTGCATAGGGGCTCGGGTACCATTATCCCGTATTAGCTACCTTTGCAATTTAGCGCAGCTAATACTCGAGCCTTTTGACATTCCCTGCGGGGCAGTTCCAGGCGATAGGGCTGTTCGACAAGCGCTTGGCAGACACCCTGTCCTCGAAGATGTCAAGTTTCTGTTTGCGGGTCCGATCTCCCTGGCGATAACAAGTTGAAGACGGAGGCTAGTCTCACCTTTAGGCACGGCAATGTCACGCATGCCATTGTCAGACACTACCGTCTGGCATTGCGCAATTCGTGCCATAGTCGTTGGGGGTATTGGCAAGGGGGTTCAGCGGACACTCATCTGTTGGCTCCTCGTTACTGCCCCCGTAGGTTCCGGGAGGTCTGCTTGGCTGCACGCGGCTTGTGGTGTTGCTTCGTTCTTGAATTTTTTCCAATCCTACCTAAGTAGGCTACCTTCGACCGTTCTGCGTAGACTGGTCTACAACGAGCTACATCGAAGGTTTACGGAACGGTGCGTGGGGAGACCACTTCGCCCTTGAAGGCTTCTCCCGCCTGCGAGACACCCAACTCTGTGTCTTCCAGATCACGGAAGCGGGTGATTACAAGTAAACCCCCCCCCTCTTTTTTAAAAAAACGAATGAAGGAAGGAAAACACATGAAACCAAGTTGTGCTCGCACCGGAACAGGACTGAAAATCCCCATCCAAAGGACCCACTGATGAGCTCTGACTTTGGATTGGTCTGCGTTCAAGAGCGAAACATGAGACGAAGAACGAGGTGCACACAACACCGCGGTGAAAAAAATACAGGGGGCAAGTCCCTCAAGGTTTCATTCCCCACTTTGGGAGCCGTACACTCCCCTCTTTACAGCTTTCTATTTTCTATTTTGCATCCCTTTCCTAGACGACATCTTCCTCGAAGAAGACTTGATGCTAGCATCAACCATGCATGAGAGGCAGTGCTCTGCCTAAACATTAAACTAAGATTTTCCCCCCGACAGAGTCTGCCGGCCCTCTGAGGGCACAGGTCTCACTCTGCTCTCCAAACGGAGAAGACATCGATTCTCAGAGAACATGGGAATAACCAACAGCCTACAAAGATAGGACAACCTCTACCGACTGCAACAAGGCAGCCCCGGCAAGGGGTATTAGATACAAATAGCACCGGGCTGACAGACACCCCACCACCGAACTCACAAAATAAGGCGAGTTATGGAAAGGACCGCGTTGTCTACGCGGGAAAAGGTCGACTGCCAGTCATTCTCTTCCCTCCTTCAAACCCAACAAGAACAGTCTTCCGGGTGGTCAATCGGAAAGCTACACACCCAGCCTTTCCCCTGTCCCACCCATCGGATGCAGAATGTGACGTCCCAACGCTTCTCTGCAGCAACGGTGACTGATACGCGGAAGCAAACCCCGCATCCCTTTGTTGGGCCTGTGGCCGGCCCGAGCAACGCTTCCGAGCGCCGAACACACCGGTCCCCAGCAAAGTAAAAGTTTTATTTAAACCCCGCCCCACGACCCCGCGCCAGAGAGGAAGGTTAGCTGCCTTCCTGCAACCCACTTCTCCCCACCCAGCTTGGAATGGAAACGACATGAGCTGACCGTGTGCCGAACTCTCGCCTTGGCTTCCGTTGGGGCAGCCAGTTAAAAGTGACGATGGAAGCAACCAGCCCAGCTTTACCGATTCCCCCAAGCTAAAAAAATCCCCACACCCCCACTCACCCACAACCCCAGGGTACACAGAACGACGCAGGTGTCATCCACACCTAGTGATGCGAAGCCAGGGATACCAGAACCCCGGGCAACAACAAACCCGAAACCCTACCGAACAAATGGATGTTGCAACCACACGATGGCCCCTTGCCGTGTGACCACAAAAGAAAACCGCAGGACCGCATTTGGACCTGTCAGCTTGACACGTTGGTAGACCCAAATTAAAAACCCCCTTACCGTCACGAAAACCCCTATTAAAGTGCCTAAGAAGCATAGTATATCACGGCAGAGTGTGTCGTCAACCACCACCGAGTCCGAAAACATGAAAGCTAACTACTTTGATGACGAACTTGGTGGAACGAACGATAAGACGATCGTCGGAATTCCGATTCGGACAGATGACGAATGTCTTATTTTCCGACAAAGCCACTCCCGAGAAGGGCCTGAACTTGTTGGACGTTTTCCAACAAAACGGACGGAAGGAAAGGAAGAGAACCGCTGCAAGAAAGGTGTTTCCAGACCCCAAGCAGCCCCAAAACAAAGGTACCCGGCTGCCGAACAGCACCCAGGTCACACGAACCGACGAAAAGAGCGCGAACAAAAAGAAGACTTCAGAGCACAAAAAAGCCGCCACAATAAATCGGAACACCAACGACCACATGACTCTGAGGCTAAAAAACAAAAAAACAAAAATGAAAACAAAAATGAAGATAAAAACAAAAACAAAAACCGCGCCCACAAAAAAGAGAAACACAAAAAAGATCGGCAAAAAACAAAACGGCCCAAATCTGACACCCGCTTCCTCGCCGCCTTTACCCACACACGGAACCATCCGTACAACGACGACGACCATTCGGAACGAAGACGGAACGCAATCCAGTTGTTCTGGAAGCGGTACGGCAAGAAGGTAACGGACGGCCGGACGAAATGCGGGGTTGACGCGAAGAACATCGACGACAACGGAACAGGAGTGATTTACGCGCTTCTGAACGAAGGAGGCACGGTCCTCTACGTTGGACAGACGTCGAAGACCGCCGAAATGCGGAACACCAAGCACTGGGAGAACCGAAACTCCAAGAGCAACCGTGTTTCGCAACAACTTCGCAAACGAGGCCGCAAGCTTTACGCTTGCCCTGTCCAGAACGTCCCGGAGCGGCTCTACACGCAACCAGCAGACTTCCCGCGGGTAGCGCTTCCGATCGAGGACTTCTGGATAAAGTGGCTCAACCCACCCTTGAACATGACGAATAGGCGTCAGGGGGAGAAGGTTGGCCGCAGACCACAGAAAAAGAAGAAACGGCAACGCCCGCCACAACGCCTTCGCAAACGACGCAACGATGGCAACGTCTGGCACCGCATGCAAGATGGGGAGCTCCGGATCGATACCTCACCAGGCTTCTGTTCGGGACTACGGAAGCAACTGGACCACCTCATCCAGCTTCCCCTTGACCAACTGGGCGCATACGACATGTCCACCTGGCACCCCAACCGTGCCTTACGCCTTCGCACCTGGATGAGAACCTTCGTTCAAGGCGAGAGCGTAACAGAAAAGGTGAGGACACTCGAACGACTCCTCGGCCAGCGCATACGGAACCGGACCGACAAAAAGGCAGCACCTCCCCGCCGTTACTTCAAACTGACCCACCAACACCCTGCACAAGACCGCACAGCAATCGCCGGCGTCCTTTCCCGAACGCGGGTTCGTGATGCATGTCCCAACCCAGCCGTCCTCGACAACCTCATGGTGAGCAACCGTCTCAAGCCACCCCTGGCAACTCTCGTCTGCAACGTCACGGAAGTCAGCTACGAGACAAGTCAACCAGTGAGAACAGAGTCGGTCTGCCCTTGCCAGCAACACAACGTCCAGTAACTATGACGGACACGCTTTGGGACTCGCAACGGACCTGAAGACAGACGAAGCACTTCTGTCCCTTTTCCGCAAGGGACGAAAGTATCGGGTCGCAAGCAGCCCGATGTCGCTCTACGACTCGATGCGACATGACGTCGAAGAGTTCGTAGACTTGAACTTCGGGAAGTGTAGCGAGAACGAGAAATCACACTTCGCTGCAACGTTGACTCAGGAGTTCGACGCCGTCCTTGGAACACTCAACGCGCACACCGACGAACCCCACCTCCGAGACGCCCTACGAGCGCTGAAAAAGCTCCAGGAACATCTTGTCATTCTCCCTGTAGACAAAACCTCTCACGACTTCGGTTTCATCTGCAAAGAGAAGTACAAGGAACTTGTGCGCAATGAGCTACAGCAGAGCTCAACCTATCAACAGCTTGACAGCTCCGTTGAAAGCATCCTCCAGCAGCACCAAGCCTTCAACAAGTCCCACAATTTCCCGCATTCTAACATCCTGCCGTATCTGTACGGCATCCCGAAGCTGCATAAGCCCCAACCACGAATGCGTTACATCGCTGGTGTTTCGGAGAAAGGAAATGCCGAGAAGAAGGACGAGCAGAAGGTACAAGATGAACGACGGGCCCACAAAAAACAACCGAAAACGCGTGCTTCGACGACCCCGGCCCACCAAGAAGCATCTGGCATTTTGAAACTGGTTCTGGCTACACTGCAAGGCAAAGACGAAGTGTCGCGCGCAAAGACGGGAATACGTCGCTTCTTCGTCGTAGAGTCGATCGATGGCGTAGCCGTGCATATTAAGACGAACTACGCACGGCTGCGCAAGAAAACCCCACGAACATTCGACTTTAAGGAGATGTACACAAAGATTCCACAACAACGGATCGTTGACTATGTCATGCTTGCTGTGTTGGAAGCTTTCGAGTACGCAAAGTCGGAAAAAGGGTTTGACTTGAAGGCACAGCGGTCGAAACACCGGTTTGAGTTCAGTAACGCCGAAGCAGCAGACATGACGGCGTACAGTGTGGAAGAAATCCGGGAGCTTGTCGAATTCATTGTCGGAAACACCTTCGTGACGAACGGTGGCAGATGTTACCAACAAGTAACAGGAATCCCGATGGGCGGCAATGCGAGCCCGGACCTGGCCAACCTGTATTGTTACTGGTGTGAGAAGCTGTACATCGACAGCCTGATCGCGGAAGGACGCCATGAAGAGGCCAGAGCCCACGCCGACAGCGTCAGATTCATCGACGACTTCCTGACGTGGGGGGTTCGACCCCCACCGGAGGCGATCTACGGCATGGAATACTCAGAAACGTCGAAAGGTGTAGACGACGTGGTATTTCTGGGAATGCGGATCAGGGCTGAAAGGGATATCAAAACGGACTACATCCGGCTTTCCGTCCTCGACAAGGGCGAAGAGTTTCCGTGGTACCCGATCAAGTACACGCATGCCGAGTCAACCGTTCCGCGCAACACTGGAACGTCCATTTTCAAAGGAGCCCTAATTCGAGCTGCCCGCATCTGTAACAACATGCCAGACCTCAAGGTCGAGATCATGAAGGTATATTACAGACTGCGAAACCGAGGGTTCTCTGGACGCGAACTCCGGCACGTGTTCGACACTTTCGTCACGCAAACGTACGGAAAGTACGAACTGGATGCCCGGGTCTTGTCGCGTTTCTACTACTATGTCGGAAAGGCATACGACGAGGGACGCCCCACCAACGTAGAGAAGCGATTCATCGGCATTCGCGCACCACAACAACCCGCCGCTCCGCCGGAATCACCGAGCCCTCCCAACGAATGAAGAGCAGCTTATAGTTCGTAAACTCTACGGACTTTGACGCTGGTCGCGACATTCACAGCTCGATGGCCACAATCCGAAGTCTCGTGTTTGACACGACAGACGATGACTCCCAGCACCGGGATGCTCACGAACTCCTGACGTGGATCAGAAGTTGCGTAAGGGGTGACGACGACGATCCGACGACGGTGACCTACACCCGACTGACGACCTGCTTCGAATGCGGAGGATCCAACACAGCGGCACCAGCACTGGAGCCATTCCTCCTTGTTGAGCTGAAGAACAGAGAAAAAGCCTACACCGAACCACTTGAAGTTCTTGTACGGAAAGTGAAGAACAAGAAGGCAACCCGTATCCCCGACGTCGACTGCGATACATGCCACCGAAGAACGGAGGGCTCCACAAAAGAGCTCTACGTTTTCCCAAGTGTGATGGATGTGGCTCTTAAGCGAGCCCAACGGTCGAAGAGAACAGGCGAAGAAATAAAGCTAAAAGTCCGCACGCCCATTCAACCAGCCATCACGATCGGGGAAGACACTTACAGAGTAACTGGCTTCATCGTCCACACAGGGAAAGTGCAAGCTGGACACTACTACACCGTGCTGCGAGAAAACGACGTCTGGGTGTGTTACGACGACCAGCAAGTGTCCCTTCTCTCATGGGAAGAATGTGCTGTCAAGTTTACAACAAACGGCTACATCGTTTCCCTGGAGAGAGCTTGAACACTTTCAACCCTTGAAAGTAGTGCCCCGTGGCGGTTGGTTACGAGCCACAATCCCATCCAAAACCCCCCTTTTTTTAAAAAAACGAATGAAGGAAGGAAAACACATGAAACCAAGTTGTGCTCGCACCGGAACAGGACTGAAAATCCCCATCCAAAGGACCCACTGATGAGCTCTGACTTTGGATTGGTCTGCGTTCAAGAGCGAAACATGAGACGAAGAACGAGGTGCACACAACACCGCGGTGAAAAAAATACAGGGGGCTAGTCCCTCAAGGTTTCATTCCCCACTTTGGGAGCCGTACACTCCCCTCTTTACAACTTTCTATTTTCTATTTTGCATCCCTTTCCTAGACGACATCTTCCTCGAAGAAGACTTGATGCTAGCATCAACCATGCATGAGAGGCAGTGCTCTGCCTAAACATTAAACTAAGATTTTCCCCTCGCATAATGTTAAATAGCTCGTATTATGAAATAGCTCGTATTATTAATTATAGCGCGTAATATTAAATATAGCGCGTATTATTAAATATAGCTCGTATTATTAAATAGCTCGTATTATTAAATAGCGCATTTTTTGGCGTTGCCGCCCGTCAGGGTTGGCGTCGTACTGGTGCATGGTCGTCGGTGCGCCCGCCCGTGCCATCGTTTCTGAATAGCCATTTCGGCCGTCTCGAGGGCCACAATGGAACCGGCATCCGAGCCTGCACATTGGACACCGAGCTCTCCCTCCATCTCAGCCTCGTACGGCAGCTCAGTAGGCGGTGCACCAGCCGTTTTCTTTTTGTTGCCTGGTGACAGAATGTGTTTTGTTGTTGAGTATGTTCAGGGCATTAGCCCTTCTCCAGATTTGGACCTGTATCGGCTTTTACGGCTTCACCGTTCAGCGATTTCTGCACTTTTGGGGCCCACCGGTCAGTGTCACATGCTCCTTCTCTCCGGGCTCAAACTATGGTGCATATGGGTGTTCCTCAATGTGCGCGTATTATTCAATATACGCGTATTATTAAATATACTCGTATTATTAAATAAGCTCGTATTATTAAATATAGACCAACCACGCTCGTATTATTAAATATACTCGTATTATTAAATATGCTCGTATTATTAAATAAAAGTTATTATTATGCGGGGGGGGGGGGTTACATCGAAGTAGGAAACGGCTCTAACCGCCAACTGCTTGGCCACATTGCCCAATGACACTTCATACCAGACCAGGGCAACACGAACGATGACACAAAAACCCGGTTTATCACCCGGTCGTCGAACATGGGTCCCGTTCCCAATCCCACTGGGGACGGGTCAAGCTTCTTCAACGAAGTACTCGAAGGCCTATCGCAGTCGCAACCCGAGTCGCCACCTCGCAGAAAACGCCCACGCATGCCAACAGCCAGTCCAACAGCCAGCCAGTCACCAAGCGGGAAACCGGACACGAAGAAGACACGGTCCGACCAGGATGTTGATAAGACATCTCAAGGTAACGCTCAGCCACTGGAATGTTCCCACTGTGGGGCAACCGAAAAACTGAGCGGCGGATCTTTCGCCAACGCACGGGGTGTCGAAATCCACGAGCGCACCTGTGCAAAAAACCCCGCATGCCACCAAAGTACCTAGCCCAGTCCTATCTGGAGCGCTGGCCCGGCGAGCTACGAGGGCACAAACCTTTTCCTTTTCCCCCGTCTCTTTTCCATTCTTGCATATCAGGCCTGCATGCCCCATCAAAAGCATTCGAAAAGAAAACAAACGAGCGTTTTACCACCTTGCGCGGTGTCACGGGATGTTTGGCAGCCGCTGCTAAACATCCCGTGCAAGCACTGTGGAAGCGGCGACACCGAGGACGAGAAACACGTATTCTGGGACTGCGGAGCGTACTCGCACATACGGCGACGAGAGGCACATGCCGAGCTGATGGCAGCCAACCGGGCCGACTGGCCCAGATGCACGCTGGAACACGGTGTGGTAGTACCCGAGAATGCCCAATTCTCGAGGCGGCTCCAGGAGATGATGGCTGAAATCCTTGCGGAACGGGCTGGGCTCGAAGCACGTGGCTGGGTGGCCAGGAACCCCACGACCCCCTGGTCGAGAGCGAATGCGATGCCTGCCGAGAAATTTGACCACCCCTTCGCGCGGATTGCCCCGGCATGGACGTGGGAGCGGAACAAGACCTGGGGACTACCGACGTTTTATGCGTTGGTAGCGTGGCTGTCGGACATGCAATGGACCGAGAACGGGCAGGCGTCAATGCTGGAGCTTGCGATCGACTTTGAACTCTTCTCGGGCCTCAGCATGCCGCTGCACGGGAATGCGCCGAAGGGGGTGAGAGAACGGGGAAACGTCCTGCGCTGCATGATGAGCGCGTTGGACAAGCTGGCGGCACAGCAAGGGCTGGGAAGCTGCATGAGAGGAGAGAGGGTGTGCCCGACGACGTCGCTGTCGTTCATGGGCATCACGGGGATATCGGGTATACGGCCCAGGCCACGCTTTCGCGAGGCACACACGGGGACGATACTTGAGGAACAAGTGAAAGGAAGCGATGTAGGGACGCAGTGCCCGACGTACCCTGACTGGACGATCGGGAGAGCGGCGAGGTGGGCCCTGCCTGCCCCACCACAACTGCACCCAGACCCCGTGCATATGCCGGGTGTCGGTATAGAGAAGGCACTCGTCACGTGCGCGACCCATCACAAAGGGAAGTGTGAGGCGTGCAGAGCACTCGTCCGAAGGGACGTTCCCACGGTAGAGATGTGCTGCCGGCACCATCACCACGCGAACGATGGGCAGCCGATCGCGGTGTGCACAGAGCACAGCACGACGAAGTGCGGCGAGTGCAAGACGGCGGCGGCGTGTTGCCGCAGCGGGCATCATGCCTGCCGCACGCATGGCAGAGGAACCTGCCAAGAGTGCAAAAGGCTCCCTACGCTGACGCAGAGGCGACCGGCGGCATGTTGCAGCCGCGGCCACCACCAGTCCAACAAGCCGAACGTCCAGTCAACCCCCGGACGCAACAAGAAGAAGAGGCCCTCCTCACCCACCCAGGTGGGTGTACAGCGGGAAACGCCAGTAGGAAAGCGAGCGGCGCGAGCGGCGCGAGCGGCGCGAGCGGCGCGAGCGCCGCTCGCGGCAACGAAAAAGGAGACGGCGACGACCGGAGTCACCTTTCCCCGCGGCCTTCCTCGCTGTCTGCTCTCGTGCGGCCACTGTGGGGCATGATTCCGCCTCGGATCCTCGGTTGTGCTCCTTAGCTGGATTGCTAGCTCGATAAGAAGAGCTGGTGCGTGGACACAAGCGAATGTGGTTGCGGTTGCGGGCCGGCCGGCGCGACCGCGAGCAGACAGGCTGCATGCGCGTGGGCCCAATCGCGCCATTCACGCCTAATCGGGCCGGGCCGGCACATACAGATTGCGGCCGGGCCAGCGTCGCACCTCGGTCTCGTCCCTTACAGCCAGAGCTCGTGGCTCTCCCCAAGCCTCTGGGAAGGTGGCGGAGCTGGGAAGACGCGAGAGAAAACCAAAAACGGCGGCCGACCGCTTCGGAAGCTTGCTTGTTCTTTGTTGCCATCATGTAGAACATCTTCATCCCGAGATCTTCCGGTCTCATATACACATCGCCCACTTGCCTGCGGTTTCCGTCCCTCGTATGCTTGTGCTTGGCACTTCTGGGCCAGACAGTGGTCAACATGGTCGCTCATGGGCCAGCCAGGGGTCCACCAGTGGTCAATTTCGATCACACTCTACAACGCTCGACTACACTCTACTACACTCTACTACACTCAGTTCCACTATATTACGCACTTCACGTGCGAAGAGATAACCGCGCCGCCGGCGATGCAGATTATCGCCACAGATTCTTTGCATTCTAATCCAAAATATTACGCTCGATTACGCTCGATCAGGGGGCAGGTGAATTGGCTCATTTTAAACTATTCAACTGCGCCCCCGGAGTAAAAGTGGGGTTGGCTCGACAGAGCTATTATCATACCTCGTCGCATGAGAAAGCTCCTATGGTCAACCGGAAACCCAAAACATCGAAGCGTGAAACCGCAAGAAACGCTAGAAAAACAGCAGGCGATTGGCGGTCTGCGAAGCTCCCACACAAGCACAGTTTTGCACCCGCAGGGGACGCAAGCACGAAGGTAGTCAGTTTGACCGTCTCCCCTTCTGCGAGTGAGTACTCGCGCAATACTGTTTTCTTTCTCATTCATTGTCATCGTCCAAAGGTGCGCAATGAGCGCAGGGGGGGGTCCCAGTAGCTCGACAAGCAAACCGAAGAATGTTGCAGCGGCGGTTACGCAGGCGACAGGGATCCATCACGGACAGGTGCTCGCCGCATCTCGCCTCTACGACGACGGCTGCACCATTCCGTTCATCGCGAGGTACCGCCAAGATGAGACGGGCGGTCTCGACGAGAGTCAGCTTCGCGTGCTAAGGGACGAACTGTGCAGGGTGACGAAACTGGAGGCGACACGAGAAAAGGCGTTGGAAGAGGCCTGGTGTGTCGGTCACATTCGGTCGCAGGTGGAAGCCGCTGAGAAGGAGTCGGAGGTGAAGGAGATTGCGAAGGAGCACAAGACAACGAGGAAGAGCAAAGTCACCGAAGCCGCGGAGCGCGTAGGAGATCTCCTCGAGCAGGTGATGCAAGGGCGCGTGGTTGATGAACAAGCATGCGAAAACAACTTGGAAGACCTGCGGGCACTGCTCATCGACATTCTGTGGAAGGACCGCAGGGTTCGGAGAACCATCGCAGACGTTGTCCTCGCGGAAGGCTTTGTCGAGACCGCGTTGACGAAGCAGGAAGCCGCGAAGGCCGGCGATCCCGACGAAAAGCTCCTCAAGTACCAGGCCTTCCGCTCGCGCCTCGCCACGCTCCCCGGCTACGCCGCCCTCGCCATCAGCCGGCACACGGACGCCAAGAGGGTCACCCGTAAAATCACGCTGTCGCACGACGACGACAAGCCGGCCGACTGCCTTTTGAAGCGGATCACCTCGAATTGGTTCGAACCCGGCGCCTTGGCCAGGCTCGACGACGCCTGCTGGAAGGCGGCGCACAAAAAGGCCCTCGCGGCGTCGAAGAACGTCGCGTGGAAGGACACCGTCCGGCGGGCCGAAATGCAGGCGGTGTCGGTGTTCGAGACGAATTTGAGCCATCTTTTGTCCCGCCGGCCGGCGGTTCCGGTGACGGTTCTCGCGCTGGATCCGGGGTTCAAGCACGGGACGAAGTGCGCCGTCGTGAGCGGCGTCGGGAAGGTGCTCGACACGTTCGTGGTGCACCCGCTCCCGCCCGCGGCGCGCGAGGGTGAGTCGCGGGAAACCCTGCGCGACGCCATTGCCGCGCACTCCGTCGGGCTGGTGGCCGTGGGCGATGGCTGCGGGGGCACGCAGGTCGAGCAGTTCCTCAGGCGCGCTTGGTCGCTGGATCCGTCTTGGCGGCGACCCATGGCCCGCGTCAGCGAGTGCGGCGCGTCGGTGTACAGCGCGAGCGAGCTCGGCAAGAAGGAAAGCCCGACCCTCGGTGTCGCCGTGCGGAGCGCGGTGTTCCTCGCCCGCTGCGTCCTCAACCCGTTGTCCGAAAGGTGCAAGGTCCCCCCCATCCACCTCGGGGTCGGCCAGTACCAGCACGACCTCAACAAAACCGAGCTCTCCTCCTCTCTGGTCGAAACCGTGACTTCCATCGTCGGTAGAGCCGGAATCGACGTCAACACTGCGTCCGCCCACGTTATGAAGTACATCCCCGGCCTGAACAGCGCTTTGGCGAATCGGCTGGTCGCGACGAGGGAGAATACCGGCGCCTTCAAGTCCAGGGAGGAGCTGAAACAATGCAAAGGGATGGGACCAAAGACGTTCGAACAGTGCGCTGGATTCTTAAGGGTCTACGGCGGTTCCGAGTGGCTGGATGAGAGTGGTGTGCACCCGGAATGGTATGCGGCGACTAGGAAGTTGCTGCGCAAGTGCGGCGTTGAAGGTAAAGGGAAAGATAATTGGGATGCCGGGGAGCTGGCGAAGATGGTCCAGGACATGGGCGGGTTCGAGACGGCTGGCGATGTGTTTGGTGTCGGGGAGAGGGCGCTTCGGGCGATTGTTCGGGAGGTCGAGAATGTCGTCACCGGCGGCGGCCGGGACAAGTTCGAGGCCCCGAGCTTACTCCCGGAAAACATCGGCATCGAGTCCATCGATGCCTCGGCGGTGGGCACGACAGTAACCGGGGTCGTTTCCAACGTAGTCGACTGGGGCTCATTCGTCGACATCGGGTGCACCTCGGGCTTAATGCGGCACAAGGCCGCCATCGGGGACATTGTCACCGTCCGCATCCAGTCCATCTCTCCGCAAGGCAAGGTCTTCCTTCAGTTCTCCCCTGCTGGGGCGCAGGGTGCCGGGCAGGCTCAGGCCCAGAAGCGTCGATACGATGGCAATGGGCTCGAGCCTCGTGCAAAAAGGACGGCGAGCAGCCCGGTCGAAGCCGGTGGCCGACGGGATCGGTGGACCTCGAACGCGAGGTCGGCAGCTCCCGCCTCGCGCGACGACGGCGGCGCATCGTGCGCTGCGAGGAGATTCCGAGACAACCCGTCTCAGCGTCTGCCGGATCCAACGACCGCATCCGGCAGCACCGCTGGCTTCACAACCCGCCAGGCAGCCTGCCCTCAAAAGACTAAACGAGGAATGGAAGACAGCGAGTTCGAGGATCGCAAGCGAAGGAGGTGACGCGCCCTCTCGCCTATTGCTGCGTCTTTTTCGGAAACCTACATTTGGGTGCCCCGGGAAGCAGCTTTCAACCGGGAAGGTCGGGTCAATAAAATATCGCAGTACTGTCCCGACCGTCCCCTTTTCTCTTATTTGCGTTCCGTCGTGCACCAAAGGTACTCATCTCCGATGAAGAGCGTCAACTGCGCCCTCAATCGGATACTCATCTCGATGAAGAACGTTACCGCAAACTGGCCCCCTTGTCTCTCAATCCGGATACTAATCTCTGATGTGAAGAGCGTCAACCGCACACTGGCCCCCTTGTCTCTCAGCCCGGATATTTGCCTCTCTTCCACCTTGCCGGTCGAATGACATAGAGCACATGCTTTCTTTCGCCCATTCGTATGTAGTGGCTGCAATTCAAACGGAAGAGCGGATCCCCGACCGTGTAGGGGAGGACCCCCAGTTGAATCATGACGGTCACTGTAGCTGGACTGTCGAAGATGTGAGATCTACCAGTGATCTTCGTGTTGAAATGATGTCGCTAGCGCATGTTTCACGATTTCCACTGATAAGTTGACGTGACTGTGGAGTTGGGCGTCGACTTGCCTGAAAACTGCTGAAGTACACAAAACCTTCACATTACTCAGAAAACCGTTGCCGCGAGCACAAAAAAAATCACACTACCAGGATTGGACACACTAAAAGAAAGTCTCTGTTCTAACATGGGCAAGCTCGACGTCAGAATTGTTGAAGCGAAGCAGCTTACAAACAAGGAGCTCATCGGGAAGAGTGACCCATACTGCGTTGTTTCATGCGAAGGGCGAAAGTACAAGACAACGACGAAGGCAAATTGCCTCAGCCCGCAATGGAACGAAAAGTTTACCTTCATGGTGGCTGACCAATACAGCAGTCAGCTCAGGATCGAAGTCTTCGACAACGATATCACGACTGACTCGCCTATGGGACATTACAATGTCTCTCTCTCCGGCTTGGTGAAAGGTCAAGTGTCTGACGAATGGTACATCCTGCAAGGTTGCAAGACGGGCCAGATCCGGGTGCGCTTGATGGCAGTTGACTTCGGTGTTGAGCCGAAGCCAGGCGCAGGTGCACCGGGCGCGAGTAATTCTGGTTACCCGCAACCGCAGGGACAGGCACCGGCAGGCTACCCACAACAACCGCAGGGGCAGGCACCGGCGGGTTACCCACAAAAACCGCAGGGACAGGCACCGGCAGGCTACCCGCAACAACAGAAACAGGCAGCGCCGCAGGGTCAGGCACCCGCAGGCTACCCGCAACAACCGCAAGGGAGCGCTCCTTCGGGTTACCCGCAACAACCGCAGGGGGGACAGCAAGCTCCGCCTGGCTACCCGCAGCCAGGGGGGCAGCAGCAGAAGCAGCAGCAAGCCCCCGCGGGTTACCCGCAGCAGGGGGGACAGGCGCCGTCCGGCTACCCGCAGCAAGGGGGGCAGCAACAGGCGCCGTCCGGCTACCCGCAACAAGGGGGGCAGCAACAGGCCCCGTCCGGCTACCCGCAACAAGGGGGGCAGCAGGCACCCTCAGGCTACCCCCAACAAGGCAGTGCGCAACAGGCACCTTCTGGGTACCCTCAGCAGCAGCCTGGTGGCTATCCATCGGCCAGCGCTCCTCCAGCACCCTCCTATCCGCAACAAGGCGGCTACCCTCCGGCAAACGCGGGCTACCAGCCGTCACCGACGCCCTACGCAGGTGTGCCTCATTTTTGTTGTTGTTAAAAGTATGCATGCACATACTGAACTGACAGTTGACTGGGCCTCTTGAGTTTGCGCTGCTCACCATTGCAAGAGTCGGAAAGCTTGAGGGCAACCTCAAGCAGGACGAGCCCCCCCCCTCGCCGAGAAAGAGCCAAGCAACCTTCTTGCAATTGTGTCGTCAAAAGCTGCGACTCAACTAGTCTCAACGTTCCCCAGGACATTGCAGAACACACATTGCACACGGTTCACGTGTTTCCATGACGAAGAAGCGTTCAGATGTCAGCAGGGATCTTAAGACACCAGGAATATGAAGGAGAAACGCTAAAAGTGGAATGGGATGATTGATAGACGTACCCTTTGTTCAGTGGGAGTTGAGATTCTCTGTCAAGATGCTAGCCGCCGCCATAGGGCGGGCTATTGCCAAAAGGAGGAGAGCCCGCGAAACAACGTGTCAACACACGCCTGCCAGGCGGTCTCGTCCGCCAGTCAGAACGCCCCCGGCTGCGCCACCATCGGTGCAACAATCATCTTTGACAGGGCCACGGCTCGCTCCGCGCCCACGGCGCAACGACTTGCGCCCGCCGTAGTAGTACGGGATAGTAGTGGGGCGACCGGATACTCCTCGGAGAGATGGTCCCTGCACTCTAACTCGTCTCTCTCTCTCTCTCATCCTCATGGCATGATCGTCCTGCCTGTCTGCTATCTAGCTTCTTGGACTTTGTGTTCCCGTCAGTGAGGCAGTGTCCGTCAAAATGACCTCACCTCCTGCTTCTTTATCACGCCCAAGACCCCCAAGGAAAATTCGGTCGAACGTAAATGTGCATGGGACGTGGATGAAAAAAATTGGTCTTACCTTGCCTGTCCGGAACTGCTGAGAAGCAGGGTCTCTTATCTCATCAAACAGGGTTGGGCCTGAACACTGAACTTCTATTTCACCCCACGAGTCTCGTCGCGGTCGTATCGAGGGGGATACTGGTCCAAAAATCGTCCACTTGGGGTCCATTTCCATAGCCCATGTTGTTAGTCCATGTTTATACGCTTTAAGATTTCAGGAAAACGTGCAAATACCCTGCACAACCCCAAGGAAACCGGCTGGGGAGGCTGACTTCCCGCTTATCGAGCTTCTTCGCCAAGAGACTCGGGAAAGCGCAGACAAATAAAGACCCGGAAATGACTAGACACATCAGGATATGAAAGCGCGGGCTAAGTAAGTCGAATAGTCGGCAACAGACAACAAAGACCCACATACGCACACAACCAGGTACGAAGTGCCTAGCAATATACGATATCCTCAAAGGAACCCTTTACGATGGTCACCTGGTGACTTTAACCCCGGATCCTCAAGCGAGCTTTTGCAAAAGCCGAAAATAAAACGGACCGGCATTCTTGCAGTTTACTGAGGGAATAGGAGCAAGACGCATGGCTAAATGAGCACGACCACCTCGAATCGACACCAGGAGAAGTCGGGTGGAGCTGGTTTTTACGACTCGTAGTATTCCGGAAAAAGGTAGCACTCCTGAACTAGCCCGAACCAACAGGATCCAATAATGTCAGTGACACACCTTCCCTATTATTCTCAAGAAGCACCGAAACTTCTAAACAACCGCACAACAGGTCCACCGGCGGCTGCGTTCCCGCCTCCGGGGGGGGCTCCTTTCGGAGGTCCCCCCGTCTACCCGCCTGCAGGGGCCGCACCCGCATTCCCCCCGCCCGGACCGCCCTTCGGCGGAGACGGCAACCCGTACTCCCAGCAGTACCCCCCCCAGTTCGGCGGCGATGTGGTATAAGCCGCTTGGCGCCCCGTTCTCCTGCCCTGTCCCGCAAGCAGACGACAGGAAGCTACCTCTAGCCCAAACCCTGTTGGTGGGAGCGGCACGCTACCAGACTCGGTTCGTGTGCCGCCGGAATCGGGATCGTGACAGTGCAAACTGCGGGTTTCCCTGCTGAAGTCTCTCCAACACCTCCAGACGTTGTGTCCCTCCTCCTTTCGAGCATTCCCTTCTTCACCTTTTTCACACAGCCTTGACACCAGCGATAATCGTGTCCATCGGGCTCATTTCTGCAGTGTCGGCACAGCCAAACCAGTGCTCTTGACAGTGGTGTACCCTCACGACTGCCTTCGGGCTCGTCCAACTGCTATGTATTGACAGTGCCATTCGGCCTTTCACTCTCTCCCCCTTGTTTCGTCTTCCTGTTTTCATATTAAACCTAGGCTTTGTATCGTGTTCCCCTGCGTTGTTGTAGGACGTCTTCTGAAGACTGTGCCTCTTGATGCTCGACTTCACTGCAGCACCGTCTTTCTCACAAGCGTTTGCACCAGCCGTGTTTCCTCCTGCGAGTGATTCTCAAGGAGCACCTCGGGATTAGCTCTTAGCCAGGGGCATCCGCCCGCCTACTACTCGCTAGGACCGTAAAATCTTCCAAGTCGGGCTCACTCCATGCCTCCCATTCCCTGGAATGTGGTGGAAGGTACGACGACACTTCACCACCAAGAAGCAGTAGCGCCAAGTCGTCCGGTCCAACCCGGTGTGCCTTGCCAGTCTGCTGCGTGCAGAAAGGCTGTACCCGCAGTCACCACCCACAGCGCCTACCCGAACCTGAAGGGGACGGCTATAGAACGATGTTAATCCCCTTAGGTGCTTTACTCGCTCGCCATGAGGAACATTTGCCCTTTCTCTCTCATTCACGTGCTGAGTACGGCGCTCACCCCTCTATTACCCCCTCCCCTCTTTTCGAATAAGACCTGCAGGAAATACTCGAGGAGACCGCCGGCATTGCACAGTGGAAAGGGGACGCGAGTTGCAGTGAGACAAAACCGCGCCATGTGTCCCTTCTGGAGTCACGTAGCGAAAGGCTGGCATGGTGCTACTCATCAGCATGCCGATGACTCCTTACTGACGCGACGCGAGCGGATTGAGTACGAGCGCAAGCGTTACCCATTTGTAGTTGTGTTGCTCCTCCCCAACCTCAGTGTTCGCGCTAAGGAAAAAGCGGCTGATTTCAGCCGGAAAAAAAAGTTCATGAAAAACTGACCGGCTGATAATCAGG
>JAPJBO010002235.1:0-18906 GCA_030068145.1 Diplonema papillatum | reverse complement strand
GTCGTTTGCGCGATGGGGGTCACTCCCGCATTGCGGGAGTGGCACTCCCGCAATGCGGGAGTCCCACTCCCGCATTTATAGGTAAAATACAAGGAAAGTGTGGCACTTCCGCATCTCTGTAAGCCAACCTGTAGTGAACTCAACAAATGGGCACCTGGGGAGTTGCCGCTTCACTTTTGTTTATTACAGCAGCCCAGAAAAGTTCCAAGACTTTGTCTGCGGTCTGGCACGACCTGCTCCCACCCAGCAGCTCGCAGCGAGAAGACTCTGGTTGTGGTCCAGCTACAATTGAGAAGAGCACCAATTGTCCCCCGAGCGAATGAGATACCGCCCACCCGACTTCCTGCACTCGAGTTGCTCTGACAACTGGGCCAAAGTCGAAGACAGATGTTCAAGCGGGGGCTGCAGATGTCCTTGCGTCTGCAATGCGGGAGTGTCCTTGCGGAAAAGCGGGTACTTCTCGGTTTGAGAGCGGTTGAGTACCACCTAAAGCTCCGATACGATGTCTCTTGGCCTGCTACAGGCTTCACCTTGGAAACTGCAGAAACGGGAACCTCCTACAAACGATCTTCGGTTTTTTGCCACACATTCATCGTGGCACCTGAGCACGAATGGTGGCGCCTGGGCACAAAAGCTAGGGGTTGGGGTGGGCAGCACAAGCAAGAACGAAGCGGATGTGTTCGAATCCGAAAGAGAGAAGCCGCCAACGACACCAACGCCAATCACAGAAGAAGGAAAGTGGCGCGGAATCCTCAGAGGGGGTTAACTCCGCATCCTAGCAGTATCATTTGTGCTGTTCAATGTGTGCACGCCATTGTGTCTTGTTCTGCACGCGTACGAAGCACAGCCTGCATCTGAACGTTTCGTTAAAGAAGGCGGGATGCTTGTGGTGCATGTGCTGAGATAGACCGTTGGCACTGATGGTGGCACTGCACTTTGGGCACTTCATCTTGCAGACGCATTTCTTCCTCGTTTTTGTTGCTTTTTCGGAGTCCCCTTGAATTAATTTGTCGTAGCAACAGCATGACGCCTCAGCATTTGGGATGCATATTTGCATCCGAAGTACGGTTCCGCGAGGGGGTGCCGTTCGGCGGTGCTCTAGTTGGCACGACACGCAAATGTCTCGAATCATCCGGGGCCTGTGGACATGGTCAACAGGATCGTCAATGTGTCACCACTTCAGATCTCTGCATCCGGGTTGCGGAATGTTCAGTTCTCATATTCCCTTTCGGCAATCCTGCACGTCCGAGCATGCTCGTCAGTGGCAGCTTTGAAGCGAGCAATGTCACCTTGCCTTAGGACCGACTGACCTGTTGACACCTTGCTGACCCCGACCCGCCATCTCGCTAAAGCTTTCTGGCCATGCTTTTGCCCCCAGGAATGCGACACAAACGTGGCCAGGACGCGGAACAGAGGTCTTCCTCGGTGCAAAACCTTCGTACTTCTAGGATGAATAGGCAAACTGTGCGGTGCAGCAGGCTTCTTCAGGAAGGTCTTGTTTGTGTTGCAATCGATCCCCAGACGAATTGTCGCGTTCAGTGAAGTTCTTGCTTCGAGGTCGATGGGACCTTGAAGCAAATGAGCAAAGCGAAATGAGTTTGTTCTTTCGTGCAGCGAAGCGACGAGGTTGATGCTGTAGCAACCACCCACGCGCATGCAAATCCTCCGAGAGCGCCACTCCAATCGACATACCCGATACGCGGCCTTGCATAGAGACACCAACGAGCTGGCCCAACTTTACAGCTGCTTCTGTGATAGCAAAACTGACCAGGTTGTCAAAGTCAGAAATGTTGCCACCGTGGTCTATTTGATTCAAAAAAGCCACATCACGAAAATTCAAAACCCATGTTCTTACCGACGTATGTTGTTGATGACCCGAGGTTTCTGCTCTCCACACCTGCCACGGCAGAGTTTTCTTGCTGCGCGTTGCTGGGTGGGACACAGCAGGTTCAGTTCTCTGGCGGGCAGGGGTATGCGCGATCTGCTGATAAACAATTGGGCCCACTGTTGTTTGGCTTGCCGTATCTTGGTCTGAGATTCCCAGAAAACGGTGTAAGTGCCTCATTTTCTTTGTATTATTGCCCAGGAATGCGGGAGTGGGACTCCCGCAATGCGGGAGTGGCACTCCCGCACTTTTTCACTCCCGCATTCACTCCCCCAACCGGTGGGGGAGTCCGCCGTGCAGGCTATTTTCACTGTGGAGGGGACGCTACCTGTCACTCTCTAAGGTGGTCACCACGGTGGGTGGTCAGAAAAAAAAAAGGGTAAGGTGCCTTAGGGGACTAGTCACAATGTGAAATGTGCCCTTAGGGGACTAGTCCCACTTGGAAATTGTTACCTTGACTTTTGTCAGGGAAATGCACTTAACAGATTTTGAGCAAATTTTGGAAATTTTCATTTTTTCCAGCTTTTTGCAGATTTTGGCAGATTTTGACCATTTTTGCCGATTTTTCCAGATTTTGGCCATGTTGGCCGAGTTTGCTGTATTGTCCAGTTTATAATCTGGAAAAATCGGCAAAAATGGCCAAAACGTGGAAAAATCGGGCAAAAATGGCCAAAATCTGGAAAATCGGCAACAATGGCCAAAATCTGCAAAATGGCCAAAATCTGGAAAAATCGGCAAAAATGGCCAAAAATGGTCAAAATCTGGAAAATCTGGAAAAATCGGCAAAAATGGCCAAAATGGCCCAGATCTGCCAAAATCTGGAAAAATCGGCAAAAATGGCCAAAATCTGCCAAAATCTGGAAAAATCTGGAAAAATCGGCAAAAATGGTCAAAATCTGGAAAATCTGGAAAAATCGGCAAAAATGGCCAAAATCCGAAAAATCCGAAAAATCTGAAAATTTCCGAAAATTTGCTAAAACTTTGCTAAGTACACTTCCCTGGCAAAAAGTCCAATGAATTTGTTTGCCCTTAGGGGACTAGTCCCCTAAGGGCACATTTTCATTGGGAAGTACTGGGAAATGCACTTAGCAACTTTTTTGCAAATTCTTACCAGGAATTGTAATGCAAAATAGGGACTAGTCCCCTAAGGCACTTTTCCCAAAAAAAAAATTTTTTTTTTTGGCCCAAATACCCAGGGATTTATAAGGGGATTTCGGCCTAGAGCAATAGCCCATGTAGATGGACGGGTACCCGTCTTTTGCACCGGGGTGCCGAGCACGTGTTTGTCGACCCCCCAGACCCCCCCCAGTGGTGGTCCAGCCTGTCCAGCCACCCCAGCCAGCCCTGCAAAGTCGTTGAGGGCCCGAAAATTAGTGCCACCACTGTCCTCCACTGTGGATCACTATGCACCACCATGCGCTATCGTGTCACTGTGCACACCGCACTAGCGTGGATCACTGTGCATCACCGTGCATCACTGCGCACCGTGTATAGATTCCGAGCCAGATGTTCCAGAGGGTGGAGGGTGCAGCAGAGAGGTGGGAGAACCAGCAGTTGTCCGGCAAAGGGCGCGTGAGGGGGAAAACACAGCAGTTGGATTACAAGGAAGAGTTGGAGAATAAGGGCATGGGGCGTCGTGCCAACTGCTCTCTCTTTGCGAGGACCGCCGACACGGCATCGAAGTACACCGAAGCCTTTGCGAACTTCAATAATGTTCGGCGTACGTTCGTGTACCGCAACGGGTCCTCGGCTTCGGGCTCGGGCTCTGAGTCCTCGCTTTCTGACGCATCGTCTTTGTCATTTTTCCTGACTGTCGGATCCAGCATGAGATACTCTCTCATCAGCTGGTCAAGAAATTCTGGCGTCACGGAAGGGGGATTGTACGCCAAGAACAAACATTGGCGCACAGTTGAGTTCGACAACCTGTTGCGGATGTACGTACGGCACTGCTTTACTACGGAGAACAATCGTTCCACGGAAGCCGTCCCAAGAGGAAGCACTAGTGCCATCAAGAGGATGCGCGCTGTATTCGGGTATTGCAGACGCAACCCCTGGTCGCGAAGAAACGCAGAGCAGTAGTCCGTGTATGTGGGATGCTCGCCCACGTGAAGCCGCGCGAACTCAACAAGTGCACTAGGTAGTTCTGCAAGGGTGCGTTCTTTGATGTGCGCACTGAAAAAGGGGTCGGCAGTAGTATCCACAACAACTCCATTGCCCCCATCCAGACTCCGCGGCTTTTGTGTCGCGAAGTGCTCCAGAAGCGCCGCCTCTGCAATTTCTTGTGCTGGTGGCGTTTCTCGCACAGCCTGTGCAGCCAACTCTCGCGCCTGTGCCAACACCTCCTGTTCGCGCTCCGCTCTACGACGTTGTTCTTCTTCCTTCGCCCGTTTTCCTGCCGCCACTTTCGCATCCCAGTTCTGCCGTGTGCGTTGCACCAGCACTTCAACAGTGCACAGCCGAGCCGCGTCCTCATCCGAAAGGCGGTCCCATTCTTCAGCACACCACCGCTTCTCTGGCAGGGGCCAGTTCTGGTGACACTGAAAGCCACGGGCCAGGAGCTGCACCGTCAGGAAATCTTTCATAGATTTCGCTGGTTTGCCCTTCAACGCCTTCTCGTGCTTGCGGTTTGCTTCTGGAATGCTGCCCACCTTCGAGTCTTCCCATAGGCTGTAGTCCTTCGTGTATGGAGGCGGTGGGGTTTCGCTTCGTGAGGCTGGCTGGGTTGCCGTGCACTGTCTCTTCCAGGAGCTGAACAACGTATGTTGCCCTAGCATGTCCTTCCTTTTCCCCGGCATTGTCCCGGCCCCATCCTGAGTTGGGCGTGATAGAATCCACCACTGCGGTTGGAAGTTCGGCTGTGTCTCGCCGGGTTGGGCCGCTTGCTCGCCTCCATGACCCCCCCCCCCCCCTATGACCCCCCTGGGACCCCCTATGGACCCCCCTATGACCCCCTATGGGCCCCATGACCCCCTATGACTGCTGTGGTAGCCTACCCACACCCGCCAGCCCGTGGGTTTTTTTTTTTTTTTTTTTTTTGAGGATGGACGGGTGACCCGCCCATCTAGACCGGCGTATAAATCCCTGCAAATACCCCAAAAACCACACTTTGAAAATTTTTTAGAGTTAAAGTTCGCTTTTTGTGGGCCCACTTTTGCCATGGAATTTTGACCATTTCACCTTAGAGAATTCGACCACCCAGCCTCCAAGGCAACTGCACTGCACGGTGAACTCCAGCCTTTGAGCTGGAGTGGATCGGGAGGTCCTAGGAGAGGGTGTGGTCACACCCGCAAAGGGCATGTGCCACACCCGCAAAGGGCATGTGACACCCGCAAAGCGGGTGTGGAAACAGGGGATTTCGGTGGAAATACCTTGGTTCTCATCGGTATTCTGGACCGGCCTTGTTTCTTTTGGAATGCAACATGTTCCTTTTGAACCTCAACCCCCTCTGGATTATGTTTGTTGATTGAATTACCTCAGAATACGACTCCCAGTGCCCTTCTCTCATGGGGTTGGGCCAGTTTCGCTTGTTACTGGGGCCATGGTTTTGTATTGGGGTTTTTTGCTGTGTCTACCTTTTCTTGATTGTTAGACTCTATGTAGTGCAACAGCAGTGAATCGGAACTTGACAGATCGTGGGGTTCCACCGTTATCCACCGTTGTGTGGACCCCCAAACTGCAGACTGTAGGGGATTTCTTGTGGCGGCGGTCTGGATTTTGCGTCAGCAGGTGGACAACAACAAGGAGAAAAAGAACTCGAGAACAACCGGCGATAAAACAAACATAGCATAACTTTGTGGGAACTTACAAAGGAAGGAAGGACAGATCAAGTCTTCGATCAGAGCAAGTTATGTCATGTGCTGGCGGATGTGCCGTGTCCACGCACCCTTTGATCCAAGCTTTCTCCAGCACAGCTTGCATCGAAGAGGCTCATCGAAGAGAGCAGGATGCTTTTTTTGGACATGCTGACTCATTCCAGCTGCCTTTACTTTTACACGACATGCAGGGCATTCAGCCATGCAGTGGCATTGAATGCGGTCGCGATGTGCTGCGTCGATATGGGCAGCCATCGAGGATTCCACAGCTTTTTTGCCACAAAAGTCGCACGGCAAATATGTTTCCGTTTCTTTCTTCCTCTTCCTCTTCGTCTTCTTCTTCGTCTTCGTCTTCTTCGTCGTCTGCTTTCTCCTCACACTCCTCTGCTGCATCGCTATCACCCGCTTCCTCCAATTCCTTCTGAGCTCTCTGCACGAGGTTCTTGGTGAGGTTCTTGTCTGGCACAAACAGCGGCAGTTGTGGGGGGGCTGTCGGCGCCTCGCAGTTGCACACACGAATCGTTCCAGTTCCACCCGCAAACCGGAACGCCGTATAGGGCCCCCCACGAAAGACGAAGTTGGTTTTCATTGCGGCAAGCTGCTCACAAAGAACGATAAGGGCTAGATTGCTACGCGCATTGCGGTGCAGGCAATCGCAAATCAAAACTGTTTGTTTTCCGCGAAAGCCTGTCTGGGACAGATCCGCAACCTTCCACGGAAGTCGGCGGGCTCTCCGTTTTTCCTCCGCGCATGCCAGATCTACCTCGCAGGTTTTTGGGCTGCTGATCATGGGCACGTCAGCTTTCCGCTCTCCGTTTTCTGCCTCCTCAGCTTCATCCGAACACTGCAATGGAAGGGCATCCATGCGATCCCACCAATGGCTGAGGCTGTGGCAATACGCATTCGTTGTTGAGCCCTTTCGCACGCTTTCCATGAGGTGGAGGAAGATGTGCGCAGATAAACGGGCACGCAAAAAGGGGATGCGGGCGGCAGTTTCTTTTTGACCCCAGTAACGCCAGGGTACGTCCGAATACCGGAATTCGGCAAGGTCGCTTAGGCTGATGAATAGCCAGCGAAATGTTGGTGATAGCTCTCGTTGCGCCATCATGGAGACTACCTTCCTCACGTGCGCTCCGGTAGCATTCTGGCTGACATCGATGTTCAAAGTGCTGCACAGGTCTCGAAGTGCCGACGTACTCTCAGCATCCAGCTCCTTGAACAACGCCAACCCCATACCCTTTATGTCGTGCAGGGCTGGAGAAACGTAGTGTGCTGATGGTGCCACTGCGCTCAGCAGCGATGTGTAGCCAGCTGCAGCCATTTGGGCAAGGCTGAGGTGAGGAAAGCGATGTATGTACATGCTCCATTCGCTTGTTGGAACGGTGCATACTGCGCAGCGGTGGCCTCTTCCACCACACCCGTCAAGCCTCTGCCATCGGTCAAAGTGATCTCCGGTGATCTTTTCGATCCGAACCCGAGTCACACCGTGGCCGCGAACGATCTTTGCATTGTGAAGGCGCAAAATTGCATGGTTGAGAAACCGGTTCTCGAAATGCTTAAATTGCGCTTTCTTCCGGTCGACGACAGTTACGGACGGGACAAAACCGCCGGTTTCTGGGTATACCAGGGACATCGACAGACGTGTGCGCGCGTTGCGCGATCTCAGCGAGTTTCTTGCTGTGTACCCGTCGGTATACAGTACGCCAACAAGCGGTACGGAAGACAATCTTGCGGATTCACGCCACCCCTCCTCTTCCAAGACCTTGAACGCACCTGCTAAGCCCCGTTGCAGTCTCTCCTTTACTCGAGAGCGCGACTCCTTCTCCACTTTTCTGCAGCGCTTCACGGACACCCCGATACTCATGCTAGTACGCCGCTTGTGCGACTTATTGACAAGGTCTAGCTTTCTCTGGGAGGTCCGTGTTGCATAACGCTCTTCGATGAGAGTTTTGCCCACTTCTAACACAGCAGCGTTTGCGGATTGCATGGTTTAATTATTTGTCTTCCTGTGATGAATGAGTCCTTCGATATCGTCTCTGGGCCCCTTATCCACGGACATGGTGTGACCAGATGAATATTGCGGAAGCACTTGATCAGCGCCAGACTAAAAGGAAGCTCGCAGCAGAAAACGGAAAAATAGAGGCCAGAGTGATGCTGCCGCCGTTATCTGCGGACCTCCACGGACATGATGACCTGATCAGCGCGGCAGTGAAGGGAAGCTCGCAGAAGAAAACAGAAAAAGAAAGGTCAAAGTGATGCTGCCGCCCGTGCGGGAACACCGCCGCAGGAGGCCCTCACGAGCGGAAGTTTACGGGTGACTGGTACGATGAGGCGGTGGGACGCAGAACTGGCGAACAGAAGAGTTCTCAATACGAACTGCGGCCTGGAGGATGCTGAGGACACAGGACCCTACATGTCCTCAATGTCCTCTTCAATCAGCAGTGCCTGCTGTTCTTCCTCCTGGGGATCATTGTCGCCCGTCAGACCCAGCCCCATGATCTGGCGGTACTGCTCGTCCAGGTCCACGGCCGCCACTCCCTCGCCAGCAAGTGCTGCACCCTGCGCAATGGGGACC
The DNA here is from genome assembly GCA_030068145.1 of Diplonema papillatum. Taxonomy (NCBI): domain Eukaryota; phylum Euglenozoa; class Diplonemea; order Diplonemida; family Diplonemidae; genus Diplonema; species Diplonema papillatum. Next base: position 10,634 of record JAPJBO010002235.1, on the reverse strand, counting down.
TTCACTTGCCACAAGCCAAGGTGGAGCTGTCTGCAGAGCACTGGCTTCTGGTCGTCAGCGGGCTCGTCGAGGACGTAGGTGGTTGGGTACAGACCCGATGGCACACTGCTGCCCGCGGGGACAACACGTACGCACTCGAGAGTGACTGTTGTGCCCACCACCTTGTAATTAACCTGTGTAAACAGGCCTTCGACGAGGGTCACATGGAACCCTTGCTCTTTTGCACCCGGCGTCGTAATTGGGAAGGCGATGCGTATGGGCTTCGACGGCTCGTCCGCATCCGTGTTCTGGGCCTGCGTAATGGACGACAGAACGGCCAGGAGATCCGCTCCGCGGAACGTGGGCTTAGTGGCTTGAACCACTTTGTTGTACAGCGCGTGCTTAGCATGTGTCTGCTGTCTCCACGCCGTGATCGGCTTGCTTCTGAGCGTGACACCAACAACCTTCACATCTTGGACGTTGCGCACTTTGCTTTCAATGCGGTATTGATCCGGAAGGGTTCTCGCCTTCGTCATTGCTGTAACCTCCCCCGCTGTGAATTTCGGCGGCTTTATGAAGTCGGTGATGACCTGCATCAACAACGGCGACTTTTTGTGGAGTCTTACTCCTGTCACCTCGGAAACGAGCTGACGCAGGCTGCTCAACCTTATCGCTGCTCCGACCTTCTTTACGAGGTATGCCTCAATAAAGTTGGAGACAACGTCGGAGGTCGCCGTGTTGTTGGCTTCGCAGTCGCTGCCATTGTCGCTGCCCTCGATCGTGCGCCTCCGCTTGTTGTCTTCAGGTGTTCGTGGCATACTTGAGGACAGTGGCATCGTTGTGTTTAAGAGTGTGTGAGTCGCTGGATGATGTTTTCTTGAGGTATCAACGAACAGGTATCTGAGAAATTGGGGGAAAAGGCAAAGTCAGTCCAGAATACTGATGAGAACACAGGTATTTACACACGAAAATCCAACTTTCACACCCGCTTTTTGGGTGTGGCACATGCCCTTTGCGGGTGTGGCACATGCCCTTTGCGGGTGTGGCACATGCCCTTTTCGGACCTCCCGATTTAACTCCATCTCAGAGGCTGGAGTTCACCGTGTATGATGGCAAGTAAACGGAACGTTTCCCGTTTCCGTTTCCGTTTCCATACTTTCAAGGAAACGGCGTTTCCTTATTTGGGAAACGGCTGCTGCAGATTGCAGTGTGTAAGGTGACCACACCTCGGATGGGCGGGGGTTTTATTTCCCTTCTCTGGGGAAGAGCTGCCGCGCCAAACCTCGCTTCTTTGTACCACATGCGGAGAAAAGAGAAAGAGAGACATAAATAGAGACAGAGAGGGTTTGGAGGAGGACGCTGGCGTGCGTCGGGGCCAGTGAGAAGCACCGGCCACCTTGCTAGATACATCCTGCCGCGGAAAAGGAGCCCTTTCATTCGCTGGGGTCAGCACCCCTGCGGAGGCCCTCTTCCGTGTGCCTTCACGCGGAAGGAAACAGTAGGCAGGATTGTATCGGTCTGTGTTGAGCAAGGATTTCTTCTTCCTTGTCGCACAAGGGGAAAGGAGGAGGAAAACAGAAGATCCAGGGCAGTGCGGAGGGGATGCAGTAATCACGCTTCCAGCCTCATGCACGCACGTGCCCGATGCCCTCTGTGGAGCGGAAGGAAGTCAGCCCTCTGCTGAGGGGAAAAGCTGCATAGCCCTCTGCGGAGGGAAAAGCAACGTCATTTCCCGCACGGGGAAGCCCGCCCTCTGCTGAGGGGAAAACGCTGCACGATGCCACCCCTGCTGGGGAGCCCTCTGCGGAGGGAGCGCGACGTCATTTCCCGCACGGGGAAGCCAGCCCTCTGCTGAGGGGAAAACGCTGCACGATGCCACCCCTGCTGGGGAGCCCTCTGCGGAGGGAGCGCGACGTCATTTCCCGCACGGGGAAGCCAGCCCTCTGCTGAGGGGAAAACGCTGCACGATGCCACCCCTGCTGGGGAGCCCTCTGCGGAGGGAGCGCGACGTCATTTCCCGCACGGGGAAGCCAGCCCTCTGCTGAGGGGAAAACGCTGCACGATGCCACCCCTGCTGGGGAGCCCTCTGCGGAGGGAGCGCGACGTCATTTCCCGCACGGGGAAGCCCGCCCTCTGCTGAGGGGAAAACGCTGCACGATGCCACCCCTGCTGGGGAGCCCTCTGCGGAGGGAGCGCGACGTCATTTCCCGCACGGGGAAGCCAGCCCTCTGCTGAGGGGAAAACGCTGCACGATGCCACCCCTGCTGGGGAGCCCTCTGCGGAGGGAGTGCGACGTCATTTCCCGCACGGGGAAGCCAGCCCTCTGCCGAGGGGAAACGCTGCACGATGCCATCGGGGGACCCTCGCGGAGGGAAGAAGTTCATGGCGCGATACCCTCATCGCATTGGGAGGGAGGGAGGGAACTTTTTTAAGCCCGGCGGAGGTCAACTGACCGGAGCTACCGGGGAGAGTGTGCTTACGTTGTGTGGTAACCTGATACGTTCGTGTGGTATGCGTCGATTGTCTAATGAGCTTGAAGCCCCGCATGGGCGCTTTGTTCCGTGCTGTGGGCGCCGCCCGATGCACGCGGTGATTCGTTTGCGACAATAAAACCTGAGGGAAAAAGACTGCGTGTTTATCCCTCTCAATTTTATTTCCCTTCTCTGGGGAAGAGCTGCCGCGCCAAACCTCGCTTCTTTGTACCACATGCGGAGAAAAGAGAAAGAGAGACATAAATAGAGACAGAGAGGGTTTGGAGGAGGACGCTGGCGTGCGTCGGGGCCAGTGAGAAGCACCGGCCACCTTGCTAGATACATCCTGCCGCGGAAAAGGAGCCCTTTCATTCGCTGGGGTCAGCACCCCTGCGGAGGCCCTCTTCCGTGTGCCTTCACGCGGAAGGAAACAGTAGGCATTATTTAAAGACGCCGCGCCCCCCTCCCCCCCCTCAATCTCTCAGTCTCTGGTGTCCAGGTCGGCGACCATGTTCTCGCCCGGAACCAGATGGGTGAGCACGTCCGCATCGCGCAGGCGCTCCTGCATCTCAACGATGAGGCGGTTTTCCGCTGGGTGCGGGGACGCAAGCTTTCGGTGGCGGCTCTCGGCCGTGCTGTTGTCGTGGAAGACATCCAGCGTCACCCACCCAGTCGTGACGTGTCGAGCCAGCAGGACGCCAAGAATCGCCGTCACCAGCTCGCGCCGCCGAATCGGCGTCGGCGGAGCCAGCCTCGCCAGCCGATCCTTCCATCTCCAGCTCTCGCGAGCGAGGACGGTCCGTCGCGTCGGATCCAGGACGACCACCCCACCTCCCTGGTCGGATGCGTCCGTCCAGACGTGCACTCGCCGCGCTGGGCGCCTGACTCTGCGGGGGGAAGCGTCCCCCAGCCAGCGATCACCAGCTTCCAGCTCCGCGAGCAGCTCCTGCGGGAGCTCCACGAGCGTGTCCCAGTCGCGGTAGGTGAGGCACCTGCCACTCACCAGTCGGCTCGCACGCAGCAGCCCGGGATACGCCGCCGCCGGGGACCTCATGACGTACAGTGCCCAGCGCAGGCACCCGATACGCTGTGCCAGGGCCCGGAAGGACGTCACGCGTTGCGGCTTGTTCGCGCGGCAGACTGCTGCCCATTCCCGCGGGATCGCGATCGTCTTTGTAGCTAGGTCCAGATCCAGACCGTTGAAGGTACCGACTTGCGAGGGGCCTTGCGCCTTGTCCTCCCGGATCTGGATCCTGGTGTCGGCAAGCACGGCCCTCAGGCTCCGCTCGTCCCGGACGACGTCGGACCTTGTCCAGCCCCCGTAGGCTATGTCGTCGTAGATCGCCAGACTGCGGCTTCCGATGCCGGCCAGTCGGCGGACCCCCAGGGTCGTCAGCTGGGCGATCGCCGGCGCGCGCGCAATGCCCGGGACGGCTATCCGGAAGACGTAGTACGCGTTGGCCGCCCTAAACCCCAGGTAGTCCGCCAGCGCGTCGGACACCGGAAGCTGGTAGAAGTAGCCCAGCAGGTCTAGGGTCGCGAACCAAGCGTGGTCCAGGACGAAGCCCTCCACATCCCTGAGCGACGGGGTGATGGGGGACAGCGGTTGGGAGGTGCGGCTGTCAAAGGGCCTGCCATCGATCAGCAGACGGGTCTCTTCCTTCCCCTTTTTCGGGATTTTGAACACCTTCAGAGTGATCCGCGGCCTCTTTTCGACTCTCCTAACGACGCCACTCTGCAGCATCACCGCCAGGTCGGCCTCAGTGATGTCCGAGCTCGGTGGAGCGTGGTGCCTCTCGTGCGAGAGGAGCATGGGCTCTCGCGTCAGCTGGCGCAGGACGCGAATCTCGTCCTCCCACAGGCCTCGCTCGACCTTCCCGTAGTCGGCCTTTGTGACCGGCATGGTGTCGATGGGCCCGCGGGACGTTCTGTACACCGGGCTCGGTGCCTTCGTGTACGTCCTCGATGCCAGTTCCGATAGCGCCTCTTCCTGAGCCCGAACCCCTTCGACGTGCGTGCTCACGTCCCCGCGCAGCAGCCAGTCTTCCAAGGTCACCGCCCTGTCGAAGTCGGCCTCGCTCTGCTCGCCCATGTCGCCCCGTAACCGGCTTTCCCCCCATGCGAGCAGGCGGTCCAGATACCCGGCTGCCCCGGGATGGCGGCTGTTTGCCCAGTCCCGCAGGGGATGCGAGCTCTTCAGGTCCTGTGCGTACTCGGGGCAGAACGTGCTCGTCCTGGCCGCACCCTTCACCTTGAGCACGCCATCAGGTCGCCGCTCACCGGCGTGTGGAGCAGCAGCGACGCGCGAGCCGTCCTCACGCTGTCCGGGGTCAGGCAGCCCCAGAGATAACGCTTCAACGTGTCCTTGGACTGGTGACGGGCCATGAGCAGGAGGTCCTCCCAGCCCGCCCCGCTTCTGGCCAGGTGCTGGAGCGCCCCTCTCTTCCAGCTGTGCTCTGCACAAACCGGGAACAGCTTCCTCGCTTCCCGCAACAGCTTCCTCGTCGTGGCCTCGGTGAAGCGAGCCCCCCGCTGCACCCACCTGCTTACTCGCAGCGCCACGCCCAGGGGGACCCGGTAAGTCACCTCTGACTCCCTCATACGAAGGCTCGCCTCCTTCGTGGTCCACCACGAAACTCGGAGCAGACCCGGCCCCACGATGACCACGTCTGTCGGGGCCAGGGCCCGCAGGTCCGCCATCCGCAGCGCTCCCGCCCACGCCAGGCAGGCAGCCACCGTCACCTGCTCGTCGCCGCCCCTGACCAGCCCCTCGACGAGGGTCCGTTGCTGCTCCAGCGTGATCGGGGGGGCATGCGCCGGCACTTCCCTGCGCTCGAGCCTGGCTTTGAGGATGGCCTTCTTCATGGCCGCCAGATCCCCCGACGGCACCCCGAGCTTCGCCCCCAGCACCTCGACGTACTTGCCGACGGAGGCCGTGCGCATCTCGCCGGTCCTCGGCCTGCCTCTCTGCCCCGGCACCCTCGCGACGTACGCTTCCAACTGCTCCTGTGTCATGCCCTTGCCGAGCATGGCGGTCGCGAACGCCTTGATTCTCAGCGCGGGGGGAGCCGCCTGCAACCCCGCCACGGCTGTGAACCGCGTCAGCGACGCCACGATCGACGCCCGCTGCGCCGTCGTCTTCTTCGAGGTCGCGCCGCCCTCGAAAACCGCGACCCGCCTCTCCCACGCGGCAAACCCCCCTCTCTGGGAGGGGAGTCACCCGTTTTTTGTCCTGCGGGAGACGGGCCCGTGCGAGAAACGGCAGTCCACCCTTGTGCATCTGCCTGCTTTGAAATTGCGGCAGGCCGGCGCCTGACGCGGAGGGACCCCCCGAGCGCGGGGCGGAACCGACTTGGGCGCCGCCTTAAACTGCGCCGTGAACCGGCGCCGGGCCTGCCGCACTCTCTCGGGCAGAAGTTCCACCCTCAGCACGTCGCGCATCACTAGCGCTGCGCTGGGGTCGCGGGTCTCGTACTCCGCGTTCTGCTCCTCGTAGGAGTGGAAGAGCCCCCCCAGGCGGAGGATCCACATTCGTTTCGGGGGACCGGATTCCCCGCGGCGCAGGCGGACGAGGTCACGGACCCGTTCCGTGACATCGTCCCGCCTGTCCTGCAGCTGTTGGTTCCCTTTGAACCTGTACAGCCTTCGGACTGCGTCCTCAAACCCCCGCATGTTTGCCGCCGTCGGCTGCATTGTTCTCCACCGCTCCGGGTCGAGGAACGCGAAGTCGTCATCGTCGTCATCGTCGCCGACGTCCTGCCCCGCGACTGCCGCGCCATCCAGCAGCGCGAGCACCTCGCGCTCGTCTTCGAGGCTGCCCAGCTCCCGCTGCAGCGTCGGGCCCAGGCCCGCCCAGAACCCTGGGTCCTGCTCGTCAAAGGCGAGAAAGATTTCTTCCGCCCTCGCCCTCGGCAGGCCGGGCATGAGCTCGGCCGGCATCAGTGGTACCCCCCCCTCTCCCGGTAGCTCCTCTCCGCCTCTTGGCCTCTTGGCCTCCTTCTCCGCCTCGTCCTGCTCACGTGCCCTCTTCTGGGCAGCGCCGATCTCCCTCTCGGCGGCTTCAACTTCGGCCTCACGCCGGGCCAGGCCTGCCTCGAGATCGAGAAGGCGCTTCTCCAGGAGAGCCAGCCCCTCCGCGTCCCTCTGCAGGGCGTTCTGCTGTTGCTGCTTGGGGGGCATCGCAACTTGGGGAAACTTGGGGTAACTTTTTTAAGCCCGGCGGAGGTCAACTGACCGGAGCTACCGGGGAGAGTGTGCTTACGTTGTGTGGTAACCTGATACGTTCGTGTGGTATGCGTCGATTGTCTAATGAGCTTGAAGCCCCGCATGGGCGCTTTGTTCCGTGCTGTGGGCGCCGCCCGATGCACGCGGTGATTCGTTTGCGACAATAAAACCTGAGGGAAAAAGACTGCGTGTTTATCCCTCTCAAAAAAAAAAATTAGGGGTATTTCTCAACGAGCCAGCACAATAAATTTATCTGTGCAAACGGTGCTGTCTCCGAAGTAGTCCCGAACTGCGCGGTCAACATCCTGGTGGCAACCAAGCACTCAGAGAATTGGGCATGGTGACCACCCCGTTTATTTTCTCGACGAGGTTCGTATGCACGACATTATTTTCGGTTTTGGCCGCAAGTTAACACACCCTGTGCGGGATGTGAGCAGCCTCAGAAGCTGGAGTTAAAGCTGGAGTTAAAAAAGCGGGTGTCACACCCGCTTTTTGGGTGTGACTCGGGCGCCCTCTTCAACTCCAACTTCTGGGGCTGGACTTCACCGTGTAGTATCCCCTGGTGGTGTTAGCGTGGTTTGTGGGTAGCCTGCAAAGCCAAGGTGCCGTTTCCGTTTCCGTTTCCATGTTTTGGAAAAAACGGATGGAAACGCGTTTACTTGCCAACATAGCCGCCCCCCCCCCCTCCTGGTGCAACCCACTGTGGACCTACTGTGGGACCCACCTTAGCTAAATTCTCTAAGGGTGCTCTGACTTTTTTGTTTCTGGTCCCGCGTGCGTACAGATTTCTGAGAATTGCCAGAAAAAAAGATAATCCAAGAAAAAGATAATTTGCACAACAAGTGACCACAACGTTACAAACTGGTCGGTTCGCCTCTGTCTCGTCGTGCTGTGGAAGGGTTCTAAAGCACGCGCTCTCAGTGTGTTCAGAACAGGACCAGGCCACAGCTACAGAGAACGCTGTGAACGCTGTATGAACGCTCTGGAGGCTATCAAAGCCCGTCTTGGGACCGCTCAATACAGCAGACAACCCGTAGTTGTATTAAATGAGGATACCGCAACCGAGCAGGCATCTCTTCTTGCGTACGTCCAGGAGAAGTTTGGTATCAGCAGTCCTATGGTGAGCAAGGAAGAAGCAGAAGGCAGCAACAGGGTCATGGAACTCTGGAAGGCCCACGGTGGAGCAAATTCATCCCCGCACCTTTTCAACCTGCGGAGCTGCGAGGATACAAGCTGTCCTCTCATTGTCGACAAAGCCGACCTCCTCGAGTGTCCAACACTTGCATTGCTGAGGAAGATTTGAGGGTGTTTGACAAAGCTGACATCGGTCACGAGGACACCTTCGGACCGTCGCCCGCTGCACCGAGGCGCACCAATCGGCCTTCATCAAGATACAGAATCTGCACCAGCCTATTAAGTGCCCAATGTGCACCAGATTTCGCGGAATCTTCCGGGCAAGTGTATCCCAAGCCAAGCTTCACCAGGGTGTCTTGTCTTAGGGAGACAATGCTAGTGAGATCAAGCTGTCATCCGTGTTTGCCACCAAGGGAGGGATGTCGTGTACTGCCCATGTCGAGTGGACCTTGAACCTGACGACTCTCTACAACTGAAGTGTAGTACGTTTCAAAAGATCTGTGATCTGTGTCGACAACGTGGACTGCACCCTGCGAAACTGTTGATCAACGAGTCTGTGCTCAGAAACCGCCGTCCCGCCACATCGCTGTCTCAGAGTCAACCACGACAGATGCGACGCCTTACTGGGGGGGGTCGAATACAAGAGGTACCTCTTCTATTCGGCGTGCCGATCCTGCAATTTTCCCGAAAAAGAAATGGAAAAAGTACCGCAAACCCGGAAACCGCGGGAGCTCCCTTCTTCTTGAAAGACGCACGCAATTTGTGGTCCCCGGGTCTATTTTTCACGGTTCTCTTCATCGGAGCTGAACGCGAGCACAAATTCGCCGAAAAAGGGCCGAAAGGGAATGCGTGAACATTCCGCAACCCGGATGCAGAGATCTGAAGTGGTGACACATTGACGATCCTGTTGACCATGTCCACAGGCCCCGGATGATGCAGTCGTCTCTTTTTGAAGGAAGGGTTGACCCTTGAAACGCTTCACGCGGGGACAGGGTTAACTATCCTGGAAAGCTGCACTTTCTTCGTGTAGTAGGGTGTCTTGTGGATGTGCATGGAAAAAACAGGGGAGATCTCATTCTCTTGCATCGGGCCGTACCGTTAACCGCAATAGGTCTCCTAGGCTAAAAGCCTCTGGCCGACAGAACAATGTAGGTAAGGGAAGTCGGCAAACTGGATCCGTAACTTCGGGAAAAGGATTGGCTCTGAGGACACATGCGGGATTGTCAGTGCGGGTCAGGTCTGGGCTCAGATTGAAGGTGCTGTGAGTGGCGCTCTCGGGTGCTACCCGCGGCTCCTGATTTCTTCCAGGCCTTCTTGCATGTTGTGCCCGCAATGAAGTGTCAGCTTGGAACTGTTACGAACAAGAGGAATCCAACTGGTTAATTAAACCACAGCATTTCGCTTCATCACAGCGGTGGCGAGTGGAATGTGACTTCTCTGCTACACGGGCCAGCAAAGAAATGTCACCAACCAGTGGGTCGATTCCCGTCCTTTCTATTGAAAACCTGTGGGTTCCACGCCCGGTGCCCCGCATCTGGCAAAGACCCATGAACCACGCACATAAATCTTGGTCCCCTTCATCGGAGCTCATCGCGATCAGAAAACCGTCGAAAAAGGTCTGTTATGCGGACCAAGGAAAAATCCAACCTTTTTCCAGATTTCCAAAATGCCTCTTGTATTCAAGGTACCTCTTCTATTCAAGGTACCTCCTGTATTCGACCCCCCCCAGTAATGAAGCAGAGGCTCAGAGAAAACCGACTTTATACGCCCTAGTCTTTTAGGGCTATGTATTTTTCTTTTGCGTGCGTGCGTACAGATTTTTTGGGGGGGCGGGGACCAGAAACAAAAAAAAAAGTCAGAGCACCCTAAGGTGAAATGGTGGAAAATTGGCCCAAAAAGTGAAAATTCGAGCAAATTTGGCCGATTTACCATGTGCTTTCCCCAAAATGCCAATACCCCCCAAAAGCTGTTTTTTCAGGCAAATCCGCTGGGAAACGTACCTAGAGAGTTTCGGAACAACGGCACCAAGAAAACCACGAAAGGGCAGATTTTCCCGGTTTCAGCCTGTGTTTTGCACGTCAAATTTCAGGCCTCACAGACGAACCGAGGACGGAGTGGAAAGATCCATCGCGAAAGAGCGCGTTTAAGGGGGTCCCCGGAAAAAAGGGTGGGGGGGTCCCCGGCCACCAGGTGCACCAAACAGGACCCCCCCCCCCCCTTCCAAATTTAGCAGACGTTGACATTGCCCGTTGCACCCCCCAATCCTTAGTGCGCCCCCTGCCCCCCCCCCCTATATACAGGCTATTTTCACTGTGGAGGGGGGACGCTACCTGTCACTAAGGTGGTCACCACGGTGGGTGGTCAGAAAAAAAAAATTTTTTTTTACCAAACATGAAATGATGGAGGAAATGAGAAGCTCGTCGCCGCAAACCGTGGCGTTTTCACTTGCGTCCTGAATCCAGCTTTACGTAAAAAACGATCAGGCACTGCGTTCAACGAAAACAACTCTCTCTTCACATCATCATCAGCATCATTAGTTTTGTATCAGCCGCGGTTGTGCGAGTGACGAGCTCTTATTTTTTGGCCCAAATACCCCAAAAACCACACTTTGAAAATTTTTTGTGGGCCCACTTTTGCCAGGGAATTTTGACCATTTCACCTTAGAGAATTCGACCACCCAGCCTCCAAGGCAACTGCACTGTAGAAGGGGGGGGGGGGGGTCCCTTGCAAAGTCGTTGGGGGCTCTCAGGGTAGTGTCAGCACTGCCCCCCCCCCCCCCCCCAGTGCTGATGCTAAGGCCCCTAAACTCGGCATCGTTGTCAGCCG
>JAPJBO010002234.1:0-18943 GCA_030068145.1 Diplonema papillatum | reverse complement strand
TTCCGATGCGTCCCCGTGACTCTCGCAGTCAGATCCCGGAACTCAGGCTCAGTTATCGGACGCCCTCCCACCGACAGGGAGTCGATCACTCGTGTGACACTGTGTCCGCGAACCTTTCCCGTCTTCACCGCTCGTTTCACCTCATCCGGTGCGTCCTTCAGCATCAGAACGAGCTCCTTGCTGTGGGTGAACTGAAACGACCCATAGGGTAGTTCGCGGAACTTAGACAGTGCGTCTTCCATTTTTAATCGATCGAGGGGAGCGAGTTCGGGACTGCGGGAGGAGGGAGGAATTTGCCTGCGTTATTTGCTAATTCCGAATCCTTAAGTTTCCGAATCGTCCCCTTCCAACCTTGCCCTGGAGCAAGTGGACTCAAATACTCAGGGCTTGTCGCCCAACAACATATATCCTTGTTCCATAGGTCCTCAGCTCGACCCCCCAAGACGCACCGAAGGTGCTCAAACAAGTTTGCTTAGAGAGAGAGAGAGAGAGAGAGAGAGAGAGAGAAAGAGAGAGAGAGAGAGACGAGTTAGAGTGCAGGGACCATCTCTCCGAGGAGTATCCGGTCGCCCCACTACTATCCCGTACTACTACGGCGGGCGCAAGTCGTTGCGCCGTGGGCGCGGAGCGAGCCGTGGCCCTGTCAAAGATGATTGTTGCACCGATGGTGGCGCAGCCGGGGGCGTTCTGACTGGCGGACGAGACCGCCTGGCAGGCGTGTGTTGACACGTTGTTTCGCGGGCTCTCCTCCTTTTGGCAATAGCCCGCCCTATGGCGGCGGCTAGCATTTTGACAGAGAATCTCAACTCCCACTGAACAAAGGGTACGTCGTGCGGATATTCAGGCACGGCATCGTTCCAGCTGTTACGGGCGCAAATTGTTTCCAGCTTGCCCGAGCAGACTATTTAGTTCTCTGTCATTCGCATTCAGTACGATTTTAAAGTCTTCTTTATTGTGGATTAGAGGTTCGGTGTTTTTGAGTCTCCGGTTGACCATTGAGGCTGCGAGGCGGGTAGTATGCAGAGGTGTCGGCATGATTACACACTTTAACTACGGCGAGCTAAGTTCGTAAGTGTTGTGACCACCAAGAAGAAACTCGCTTTGGATTTGGTCTTGGGCCCCCCACGCGTCCTTTTTAGAGTGAAAGGTTCGCTTGAAACTCCGGGGCTTTTGTGTTTCCGACGATCCCGTGGGAGGTACAGATTGGTGTCTTTCGACCTTATGTTTGTTTTGTGAGGTTCAGTTTTTTTTTTTTTTTTTTTTTTTTTTAGAGTGAAAGTTCGCTTGAAACTTTTTGCCATATGCCGTATGCGTCGGGCAGGAGTAAATAGTTCAGAGGCTCCTGGGGGTTTGTGTAGATTTTGACCGTTTATGGGGACGGCGGTTCTGGGGGGTTTTTTGGCCAGCGTGTCCACGTGTGGCGACGATTAAGGTGCCGTCAGACGCTGCGCCGCCTTTTTCGCTTTCCCGCACGCCGCCCCCCTGGTGTCCTGCATCTTGCAAAGACCCACGAACCACGCACATACTTTTTGGTCTCCCCCGCCCGAGTCTATGTTTAGAGTTATAGTTCGCTTGAGAATCCGGGATTTTAGAGTCTCCGGGTGACCATCGTCGAATGGGTTCTCTTCATCGGAGCTGAAAGCGAGCAAAAAAGACAGGCGCTTCGTTTTGTTTGTGCGTGCCGGTTGATCGTTTTCCCACTTGTATTTACCCGGTGTGTATTTCGGTAAGGAATTCTGATCAACCACCAAAACACGCTGACTACGTCTTTGCACACCCGCGTTTCGGATCCGATAGCTTGCAAGAACGTACTTGGGACAGATAGGTGCTCAACACCGCACTGGTCCCGTCTGCGCCGTATTTCGGTCCTTTGAGCCACGGACACACAAGCCGGACCATCATCAGCGCGGAACCTTAGTGTCTGCAGACAGGACTGCGGTGTGAGTCTGGTTTGTCAGGCGGCTGTTCGCAGCTCGTCACAGCCAGGACCACCCGTGCTACCAGGGCACACAGGCGAATCCGGAATGCGGGGCATGCTGGAGTTCTCGCTGCGGACAAGACAGCGAGGCGGCGTGCGTCTGGTTTGTCGTGTGACTGATCGTCGGGTGGAGGTGGAGAGTTGTCACCAATTTGTTTGGGAGGGGGTCTGGATGGGGAAGTGGAGGGAGGGAGAAGTATGTGGTGTGACGGAAGCGTACGTTGCCACCTTTGCGGTCAGGAACAACCGCGCCGGTCGAGCCGCCTCCTTTGCCACAAATGAAAAAGGAAAGGAGAGGGGGCGCTGTTGGGACTAAATCTCGCCCGATATCCGAAAGAGAATAGCTTTACGTCGCAGCTCTTGCCATAACGTTTTGACCCACGAAATCGGTGGAGACGACCCCAGGCATCTTGTTAAGAACCATCCATCCATCCATCAGCCGGCTGACCCCCCCCCTCCCCCCCCCTCAGGCTATTTTCACTGTGGAGGGGGGAGACGCTACCTGTCACACTCTCGAAGGTGGTCACCACGGTGGGCGGTCAGAAAAAAAAAAAATTTTTTTTTTTGCCCCAAATACCCCAAATACCACACTTTGGAAAAATTTTGTGGGCCCACTTTTGGCAGGGAATTTTGACCATTTCACCTTCGAGAATTTGACCACCCAGCCTCCAAGGCAACTGCACTGTGAGAGGGGGGGGAGGGGGGGGTCTGGTTTATCCGGCCATCCGGCCAAAGTGGCTGATCCTTAACAAGAGCGCTGGACGACCCCCTAGTACAATGAAATCAATGCAGAAGATTTTGCTTGTGCGTGCGGAGGATCAGCCTGTTAGTGAATGATAGTGAGAGTGAATATGATCGTTAGGCTAATCTTCTCCCCCAAGACGCTGCCAGCGTTCTCTTTCGTGTTGCAATGCATTGTTACTTCAAAAAAAAAAAACGGCATCTTCGGGACCTGCCAAGCATCCTGGAAACCAGCAATAATGGCATATTTTTGCATGCTGCGTTGCCAACGTAGCCCTTTACCAGGGAAAGCTTGCTACACGGGAGCCAAGCTTCACGTGTTCGGCGGTACTGCAGAGCCACGGGCCTACGGGTCAAGTGGCTACCGATTTCCCAAACTAAAGCATCAAGGCTTGGCGCACCTTGGGGCTTGGCGCTCGCGCTGAACACAAGCTCGTCGAGACGGCCAGCCGCAGGGCAGAGCGGACGGGGTTGTGACACTGTGCTGCCTCCGACTCAAGCTTTGCAAGCTGTGGTTGACCGTCACGTTCCTGGACCAGGAGCGGCCTTTTTTCTTTTTCTTCTTCTCTTTCTTTCCGCGATTGGATTGACAGGTGGTCACTTGTTGCATCTCTTTGTGACGTTTTTTGACTCACTCGCCCACGCAAAACGAAGTGCGTTGTGCGAGGTTGGATCCAAGGGGCTGTGTTCAGAGTGAAAGTTCGCTTGAAACGCCGGTTTTGTTAGTAACGCCGGCTTTTTTTTTTAAGTCTCCGTGAGACGGTCCTCGACTGGGTTCTTTGAGAGAATACCTACCCCCCCCCCCCCCGTGCATAAGATGGATGAAAAACTCGGGTTTTGGAGGTATCCATCTTAATCAAGGGGGGTATCCATCTTAAACACGGGGGCACTGTGGACTACAGTGTAGTCGCCTTACACGGGTTCCCTCACCCCCGTGTTTAAGATGGATTGGCATTCTCGCCCGTTATCCATCTTAATCAAGGGGGTTTGGCTATCCATCTTATGCACGGGAGGGGGTAGGTAGACGAACATTTCCAAACTCGGGCTTGCGATGTTAAACGAAGTACACGGCGTACGCCAACACCGGGTGGATTGCGGGAACGTGCTTGGAATGGGTATGTGCTCAACACCGCACTGGTCCCGTCTGCGCCGTGTTTCGGTCCTTTAAGCCACGGACACATAAGGCGGACCATCATCAGCGCGGAACCTGAGTGTCTGCAGACAGGACTGCGGTGTGAGTCTGGTTTGTCAGGCGGCTGTTCGTAGCTCGTCACAGCCAGGACCACCCGTGCTACTAGAGCACAGGCGAATCCGTCACGGGGAGAAGGCCCCTACAGCCGTGTCTGAGCAATCAGTTAAAAAACTCAGGGCGCTCGCCCTGATGGTGACTGCACCAGGTGGAAAATCTTAGTTTCGTGTTCAGGCGCTACTTGCCTCTCATGTGTTTGATGCTAGCATCAAGTCTTCTTCGCGGAATGCAGAGTCTTATTTTCTGTTCTTTTCTTTCTTTCGTTGTCGACAACTTCTTTTCCTCCTTCTGCTTTCTTTACCATGAACTGTGCAGTCGAACTGGTTCGCATTTTGCAGCCATTATTCCCGCCCAAACGGGCATCCGACCACGTTTTCTGGATTTCCGGAGCGTTTCAGGCCCACCTGAGGGGTCGGTTTCCGGTTCTGGGGTTTCCGACGACCTCCGTTTTTTTTTTTTTTCAGCAAGTCAGGTCCTCTATGGGGTCTTTCGGGTCCGCAAATCCAGTGTCGACAAGGTGCGACGACACCAAGTAGTAGTAGTATGTCTGCCGAAGCAGCCGGAGACAGCAGGCGCAGGGGGCAGGTCTTGCTTTACAATTCTCTTCTTCATGGAGACCCGCCCCCGCAAACCCGACTGTGCAAACGATAGGGCGAAATTTCCCTTCGCATGCACTCAAGGGAAGGAGTCGCAAGAACTGGTTCTGCAGGTGATCACCGGCACGTTTTCGTCGCCTTTTTTTTTAGCTTTCCGTGTGCAACCTTTGTTTCGGAAAAGTTGCCTTTTTCAGTACAAAGTGGACTACACGGTGGAGTCCAGCCTCTGAAGCTGGAGTTAAAAAGCGGGGTGTCACACCCGCTTTTCGGGTGTGACTCGGGCACACCTCCAGCTTCTGAGGCTGGACCTCACCGTGTATTGAAGAGAGTTAAATAATGGTTGAAGATAAAGAGTGGTGTCACCTGAGGGGGATATTTGCAGGGTCACCCACGTGATGAAGCCGTTAAGCACTGGGAACTTTTTAAGTACACGGACCACATGATCAGCATACACCTTGCGGCGTGCCGGCTTATCCCGTGACGCCTTTTTTATAGAGAAGAGGGGGGGGGGGGGGGGGGGGGGGGGGGGGGGGGGGGGGGGGGGCTGATTCCGGGAATAAATAATAGAGGAGGATAAGGAAGCTGTGGATAAGGAAGTTGTCGTCGTCTGCGACAATCGGGCGGTATGGGAGGGGGGTGAAGACGAAGCAAAAACGCCAAGACAATGACGGTCAAGAGAAAATGGTGCCTTTAAGCAAGAAAGCAAAGAGTGTGAGATGCGGGGGAAGCTGGGTGAAGTGGAACGTCGGCAAAGGTGAAGCAGCACCTTTTTGGGTGCGGGAAAGGGGTGGCAATGAACTGACCGGGTCTCTTAAGAGTAGACCCCGCTACCATCACTGCACCTCTGTAACATGCAGGTCAAAACCTTGTGTCTTTTTGGAAATGGCCAAAAAAAAAAAAAAAAAACCCCGGAAAAAAATTGGGTTTTTTGAATTTTAAAATTTTGGAACAAAAACTGCGGTAATTTTTGAGGAAGTTGAGCAATTTTTTTTTTTTTCCAATTTTTTTTTTTGGGGGCCATCGGCCCTGCGGGAGCGTTTTAAAAAGACACAAGGTTTTGACCCTGCATGGTAAGTAAACACAGGCGGTTCCTGGTTGCTTACGGTTGAAGATGTTTCAGCTAGTTTGTTTCTTGGGTTATCTCCGTCAGGGGTACTGACCCAAAAACAAATTTGTTTTTCGCCCTGAAAAAAAAAAAGAAAAAATGCACATACGCAAAATTTTTGAAACTTTTCCAGATTTTTTTTGCACTTTTCTTCCAGATTCCCCGGAATGTTTTCCATTTTTGGGGGGAATCAGATTGACTGGGTCCAAAATTTGGGTTCTTTCTTACAGCAAGGGACGCGGCCGACTAGTCCGCCCAGTGGCGGGTGACTCCACTCCATTTGGCAGGCTGTCTCTACCGGCGGAAATTGCTTGAATTCGCTCTTTTTTTGAAAGAGCAAAAAGAGCTTCGTCAGAGTGAAAGTTCGCTTGCAAACTCCGGGGTTTTAAAGTCTCCGGGGTGCCTTCGTCAATATGGGAAGATATCCTTTGTGCTCTGAGTTGTGTGAGACGCTGAACCGTCCGTCTGTGTCTTTTCGACCTTCTTTTGTGTTTCCGACGATCCCGCGGGACGTACAGTGTTACACTTCTTTTTTTTGCGGTGTTTTGACTCACTTTTGAGTGCACAAGACTGCGCGATGGGGTGGGTTTAGAGTGAAGATTCGCCTGAAAGAATCCGGGATTTTGAAGTCTCCGTGCCTCCGTCCGTCGGCAAAGGGGTAAAGCGGGTTGTGGGCCGCCGATGTGGGAGCGCGGAAGGGCAGAGAAAGAAAGGGTGGCCACGTACTGCGCGGGTCGCTTAAGAGTGAACCCGGAGTCGGCAGAACAGTGGGGTGAAATTTGCCAGCAGTAACTGGTGTTATCCAAATCGCAGTGGAAAAGTAGTAGTTTGAAACTTGCTGTGCAGCAACAATCTGTGTCGATAGACCGCACAAGCCGCAACATTTTTTGCACGCGTCGTGTCATGCTCCGGTCGCTTCTTGACCCGTACTGTTTGTCTCCGGTGCGCGCTTCACGTCCGAAATCGCAGTGGTAGTAGTGGTTTGAACTTGATATGCAGCAACAATCTGTGACGATAGATTGCGCATAGTAGTAGTAAGTGTCGTCTGCCGAAGCAGCCGCTGCAGCAGCTTCTGCAGGAGCTGTTTTCTCAATTAATTTGAGGAGGGCAATTCGTCCTGGTCGCGTCCCCAGGTTAAACCCCTGACAACGTTCCCTTTTAGCTGTAGCAAATATGCCCTCCAATAAGGAGGTGGTTACTGGTTATCGCGAAAAAGAGACAGGTTGCGGCGTTAAAAATGCTCGACGTAGCTCCTTCGACTCCGAATGGAAGGGAGAAAATATAGAGGTAATGGGGCAAATACAATACAAACACAATCTGATTTGTTCTTCGCTTACACCACCGTGTGTTGCTTTCACTCAGGACTTTGACCTGTTGTGTTTGTGTGATTTGTCGTGTAGGGGTAGACCCGCATGACCTCACGTCCGTTCAACACGTGGTTCGGTAGTTACAGCACTTGGGATCCCTTCGGTTCTTTGTCGGGCAGCATCGTCGAGCATTTCCTTTCAAGCTGGCATTTTGTAAAAAAAAAAAATGGAAGCCCGGAGCTTTTTTTGTAAAACTTGGGCACGGGTACCTGTGTCTGTTTTGGATAACACCAACGGCGCATTGTTTTTTGTTCTTTTATGCGCGCACACCGGCGGTGGAGGTGGCGATGGACCGTCGAGAGTCCTTTTCAGAAGGACGCCCGTCGTATTTGATTGACCTTCCGGGACCTCCCGCACCCGCAGAAGAAGCTCTGGCCGGGCGATAGGAGGGGGAAAAAATGCTTCTTGGAGGAAAAAAATACTTTTTTGAGTTTTTCCGACGATCCCGAATGGGCGTACGGTTTCTTCTTTTTTTTTTTTTTTTTTTCCGCTTGAAAACGCGGGGGGTTTTAGAGCATCTGGGTGTCGGTTAGAGGTGAAATGGATGGACCTCAAAACTCGGTAACGCAGAAGGGTGGAGAAGAGGTGGCAATCGACGGTGCGGGTCTCTTAAGAGTCGACCCGGCTATCGTCAATATACCTTGTATGTAAACAGGCAGTTCCTGCTTGCTCACGCCTGAAGATGTTGCAGCTAGTTTTTTTGTGTTTCCGACGATCCCGAATGGACGTACAGATTGGTGTCTTTCGACCTTTTGTATGCTTGTGAAGTTCAGCTTAGTGCGTGCTTGTGGTGATCGGTGGGGGTGTCCAAAAGAAATGTTTTGTGGTATCGTATCTTCGAGCTAGACTTGATCTCGTGCATTAGCCAAGTGGCCCATTCATCTTTTTTAGAGTGAAAGTTCGCTTGAAACTCCGGGGGTTTAAAGTCTCCGGGTGACCTTCGTCGACATGGGAAGATATCCTTGTGCTCTGAGTGTCGTAGGAGCGGTGGTTACACGAGGTAAGAGGATCGGTGGGTACCTTGGTTGTTGGTCATTGGTGGTTTCGGCCATTGTCCACATACTTTTTGTGTGTTTCCCGCGATATTCGCTCAGTCGGTTGCCTGTGAAGGCGTTGTTTTTTTTTTTTTTTTTTTTTTTTTTTTTTTTTTCGGAAAGCATTGAACTTGTGTCAGACTAGCCCACCCGGGGGTGGTTGATTCCTTCAGGCAGGGTCTCCCCCGTCCAGAGTTTGCTTGGGTCCAAGGTGATGATCGCCCTTCGGCTCTTTATTCCTATTTCGCTCTCTTTGTCATTTTCATTTTATTGATATGCGTCCTCCCTCACTCATAGCGTCCTAACCGGTCCTTTTTTTGTGTTTCCGACGATCCGAATGGACGTACAGATTGGTGTCTTTCGACCTTTTGGATGCTTGTGAAGTTCAGCTTAGTGCGTGCTTGTGGTGATCGGTGGGATTCCCAAAAGAAAATGTTCCGTGTTATCGTATCTTCGAGCTAGACTTGATCTCGTGCATTTTTTTTTTTTTTGTATGCCGAAACCAACTGGAAACGAAAGGAAAAGAAAAATCCCTCCCTCCGCCTGTCCCTCCCTCTTTCTTTTTTTCTTTTTTCCTTGATCGGATGAAGAGCAACGCTGTTGCTGACTAGGCCCGAGCTGACGGCTCGTTGGTTCGAGGGGCAGCAGAGGAAGCATCATCGAGCGGAAAGGATCTCTTCCCGCGCAATTCCTCGCGCAGGTTAGGGTGGTTGGCGGGAGCAGCAGACTCTGTAAAACTGGCGCTCTGTTTGTTTGACGACGGCTGTCACTGCCGCGTGAAGCACAAGCGTTTTTTTTTCGCGTGCGGGGGGGGGAGGAGCACCCACTTGGTATGAGGCTTCGCATGCCACATAACACGTTGGCACGACAATGGGAAAAAACAGACACATACACGTGACCACCTGATAACTCTTTAGCTCTGACATGCCGTCTTTTCGACTCGTTTTTAGTTGTCGCTTGTGTGTGCCGATTGATCGTTTTCCCTCGCCATGTTTTCATTTTCGGGCTTGGAATTCTGATCAACCGCCGCAACGCGCTGTGCTACACTTTAGGGATTGTTTGTGGGTCCTTTGGATGGCGCTTCGGTCGAGGCTTGTTGGTCGGTGTCCGTAGCCAGTTGGAGAAGATTCTCAGACGCACACAGATCAAGGGAGAAGGGGAGTGGGAAATTGGAAGAACGTGCTGGTGGAACGGATACTCGCTCAACACCGCACTGGTCCCCTCGGCTCCGTGTTTCGGTCCTTTAGGTCACGGGCACGTAACACGGAAAATGAGTGTGCACGTGTAAATCCACACCCGAAAATCGGCTGCTTCTTCAACTCCAGCTTTCACTCCAGCTTCTGAGGCTGGACACCACCACGGTGTGTCCAGACGTGTGTACGTTGCAGCATGTATGCATGCACACACAACGCAGTAGGAGTACGTACTACTGCTACGTGTACTGCGACACAGTATGCATAGGGCGCACAGTATGCATACGCTGCGACTGCTACGTGCTGCTACTGCCACGTAGCCAGCAAACGGTTGTGGCAACGAAATAGAAGTGCAAGAGGAGCTTGTCGGGGACTCGGGCATGGGCCTGTTGAAGAATGCCCCTCCTTGCCTAAAGTGTCGCTTCGTTGATACTCGAACTGGCAGCTGGATCCATATTGGGTGGAGCGCAGAAAAAGGGCAACCCCTGGTAACGACCAGGGACAACGGCTTTGCCGTCCGGAGCCAGATCTTGCGCTTTGCGTTCTCGCGGTTTCGTTTGGAGGGCTCCAGGTGCCACGCAGGGAGGAGTGTGTTTTGGCAGGTGCGCAAGGTCGCTACTGGATGTGCGTGCGTGAGTGCACAGTGAGCGCAGAAGAAGAGCATTTCCGGAGGTGGAGCTTGCACTGATAAACGAAGCAACGGACGATCAGCATCAACTGACCAAAGGTGATGAAAATGACAACGCAAAAGTTTCTTGCTCTTCGCGTGTACAGGTTAGAAACCTCTCTGGGGGGGGTTTCCTGTATTAGCACTTTTTCGTTGGCTTCATTTTCTCTTTCGTGTGCAACCGCTGTTCCGGAAATGTTCCCGTCAGTACAGATGTACTACTAAAGAGAAAAAAAACACGGCCGGAGAAATCCTGGTACAACCAGGGAGGGGGATTGCAAGAACGTGCTTGGAATGGGTATGTGCTCAACACCGCACTGGCCCCGTCTGCGCCGTGTTGTCGGTGTAGGCTAATCTTTTCCCAAACACGCTACCAGCGTTCTCTTTCGTGATTACAATGAATTGGTGTTGCGAAACCCCGGAGCACAGCGGTGTGAGTCGGGTCTGCAGTCACAGCCAGGGCCACCCGTGCCTACTACTGCAAAGGGGTGGAAAGAGGGGGGATGGTTGTGTTTGCGTTCGTCGTCCCCTCGCACGGTGAGGTCCAGCCTCAGAAGCTGGAGCTTAAGAAAGTGTGCCCAAGTTACACCCGAAAAGCGGGTGTGCTACACACAAAAACACGTGTAAATCCACACCCGAAAAGCGGGTGTGCTGCATCCAAAACGCGTGTAAATCGACACCCGAAAAGCGGGTGTGCTACAACCAAAAACACGTGTAAATCCACACCCGAAAAGCGGGTGTGCTGCAACCGAAAACACGTGTAAATCCACACCCGAAAAGCGGGTGTGCTACAACCAAAAACACGTGTAAATCCACACCCGAAAAGCGGGTGTGCTGCAACCAAAACGCGTGTAAATCCACACCCGAAAAGCGGGTGTGCTGCAACCAAAACGCGTGTAAATCCACACCCGAAAAGCGGGTGCTACAACCAAAAACACGTGTAAATCCACACCCGAAAAGCGGGTGTGCTACAACCAAAAACGCGTGTAAATCCACACCCGAAAAGCGGGTGCTACAACCAAAAACACGTGTAAATCCACACCCGAAAAGCGGGTGTGCTGCAACCGAAAACACGTGTAAATCCACACCCGAAAAGCGGGTGTGCTACAACCAAAAACACGTGTAAATCCACACCCGAAAAGCGGGTGTGCTGCAACCAAAACGCGTGTAAATCCACACCCGAAAAGCGGGTGCTACAACCAAAAACACGTGTAAATCCACACCCGAAAAGCGGGTGTGCTACAACCAAAAACGCGTGTAAATCCACACCCGAAAAGCGGGTGCTACAACCAAAAACACGTGTAAATCCACACCCGAAAAGCGGGTGTGCTGCAACCAAAACGCGTGTAAATCCACACCCGAAAAGCGGGTGTGCTACAACCAAAAACACGTGTAAATCCACACCCGAAAAGCGGGTGTGCTGCAACCAAAACGCGTGTAAATCCACACCCGAAAAGCGGGTGCTACAACCAAAAACACGTGTAAATCCACACCCGAAAAGCGGGTGTGCTACAACCAAAAACGCGTGTAAATCCACACCCGAAAAGCGGGTGCTACAACCAAAAACACGTGTAAATCCACACCCGAAAAGCGGGTGTGCTGCAACCAAAACGCGTGTAAATCCACACCCGAAAAGCGGGTGTGCTACAACCAAAAACACGTGTAAATCCACACCCGAAAAGCGGGTGTGCTGCAACCAAAACGCGTGTAAATCCACACCCGAAAAGCGGGTGTGCTGCAACCGAAAACGCGTGTAAATCCACACCCGAAAAGCGGGTGCTGCAACCGAAAACGCGTGTAAATCCACACCCGAAAAGCGGGTGTGCTGCAACCGAAAACGCGTGTAAATCCACACCCGAAAAGCGGGTGTGACACCCGCTTCGTTAGCTCCAGCTTTTTTAACTCCAGCCTCTGAGGGTGGATCCCACCGCGCGGGGGCGAACACCGTTGAGGGACAGGCTAGGCATCGCTCAACAAGGAAATTCCCAACAGACCAACACGACGGGGGGCCGTTGGGATATGGAGTGGGTAAGAAAGAGGGGGGGGTTCGTGGGTAGGACTAAGGGCGGGGGGGGCACCAAGGATTCCTCTCTTCCGGTCTCGAGACCTTTCTTTTCTTACCAGGCAGCGGATTTGTTGCACGGCGCCAATGTTGTCTTGCGGCATGAAGGTGGTGAGGCTGCTGCCCGCCGTTCTTACCGTCCAGCCTCTAATTATGCGTGGTTTATAATTTTTCGGCCGCTAATTTATAAAGCCTTCACGACTATTCTCGGCACCACTCTTTGCGGATCAATGCATTAATTCTTTTTTTTTGGCGGCGCCGTTTTAGCGGCGCCGCAGGCCCACGGTACGGTGCAGTGTGTGGCGCGCCTCTGTTTTACAGGCCTTTTGTTTTATGTAGGTTTTAATTTATAAATCGAACATTATTTTCTAGCGTTTATTGTGGTTTAGAGGTTCGGTGTTTTAGGGTCTCCGGTTGACCATTGAGGCTGTGAGGCGGGTGGTATGAGGGTAGTAGGTATGCTTATACACTTTAACTACGGCTAGCCATGTTTGTAAGTGTTGCGACCGACACCAAGAAGAAATTCGCTTTGAATTTAGCCTTGGGCCCCCCACGCGCATGCATGTTGAGCAGGGGTTGCCATGCAGCTCGTATCGGTCTGTAATATACGTTCTTACTTTCTTTTGGGTTGAGGAGGACTTTTCTTTCAAACTCCCCAATACTTATTAAACCAGCCAACTACATAAATTAGGAGCCAGACGGTATCGTTGCCGGGGGTCTTGAGCCTGAACGTATTTAGGTGAAGCACAGGTGACGCACTGCAATCCCCAACCAGAAAAGTGACAATGTGAGTAGCCGTAAAACTGTGCAGCTTCTTTTACACCGGTGGATTGTGGTGTGGTGTAGTGTGTGATTATTTAGCGGCGCACATTGATTTGTTCTTGTGTTCGGGTAACAGTACACAAGCTACACACAGGCTAAGTTCTGGTGAAGCAAAGTTCTGGGGTCTCATGTAGTGTAGTGCAAGTGTGGGTGTTGCGTGCAGAACGACCAGTCTGAACTTCAAAGGGACAACATTGCACGGCGCTTGTGAACATCTTTCCAACACCTGTATGCACATTCGTCATTCGTGTGCCGAAAGTTAGCCAGAAATACTCGACGCAGCTGCTTCGACTCCGAATGGAAGGGAAGAAATATAGAGGTAAGGGGCAAATACAATACAAACACAACGTTCTTCGCTAACGCCACCGTGTGTTGTTTTCTCACTCAGGACTTTTGACCTGTTGTGTTAGTGTGGTTTTATCGTGTAGGGGTAGACCCGCATGACCTCACTTCCGTTCAACACGTGGTTCGGTAGGTACAGCACTTGGGATCCTTTCTGTTCTTTGTCGGGCAGCATCGTCGAGCATTTCCTTTCCAGCTGGCTATGTAAAAATCCATGATGCACCCCCCACTGGTCGGACGGGTTAAATTCCGCAGCCCCTACACACGCCAGGGTGGGTTCAACCTACCCTGCGGGATGTCTCTCGCGCTGGT
Organism: Diplonema papillatum; assembly: GCA_030068145.1. NCBI lineage: Eukaryota > Euglenozoa > Diplonemea > Diplonemida > Diplonemidae > Diplonema > Diplonema papillatum. Next base: position 5,475 of record JAPJBO010002234.1, on the reverse strand, counting down.
GTTGAATGGTTGGGGACAGAGCTGATTTCGAAGTATGTGTGGAGCCGTTGTGCCTCAGGGTTTTACCTCTTCGCCCGTGTCTGGATCGTGAGTAAGTCCCGGGGATAGGAAAATGGGAAGTTTTCGGGCTTCGCACGGGCTGTTTTGAGCGGCTGCCCGCCACGCTTGTTCGATTGCATGTCACTTTTTTTTTTAGAGTGCAAGTTTTTGGGGGGGTGGTAGTTGTTGATGATGAACTACGGCCGGTGAGCTGAGTTTGCCGGGATCGTGCAGGTGGTAGCTCGTGCTTCGTTCGATCTGAGTTCAGTCGCTAGAGTAGTGCAGGATTAGCTATCGAGGTACGCATCACTTTGACGTGGTAGGTGTTGAGCTACCGTACGACTGTGAATCAGTAGCTTCGTTCGATCTGAGTTCAGTTGTTAGGATAGTGCACGATTAGCTGTCGAGGTACGTATCACTCTGACTTGGTAGCCGTATGACGGTGAGTTGTTAGGATAGTGCAGGATTAGCTATCGAGGTACGTATCACTCTGACTTGGTGGCTGTTGAGCTCTGTACGACTGTGAGTTGTTAGGATAGTGCAGGATTAGCTATCGAGGTACTCTGACTTGGTAGCAGTTGAGCTCTGACCTGAGCTCAGTTGCTAGGATAGTGCAGGTGCGGCTATGGGAGCTGCTGAGCTCTCTGCGACCTCTGAGGTCAATTGCTAGGATAGAGTGCGTCCAGAGAAACGTATAAGCTGCAGAGCTCCCAACGCAGCATGTTTGCATATTTGCTGGGATCCTGCGTGCGGCGGACATATGCCATAGATCGCATAGATCGCATAGATCGCATAGATCGCATAGATCGCATAGATCCCATAGATCGCATAGATCCCATAGATCGCTAAATTTATTTATTGCGTTTTGTGACGCACTGATGAGTACAGTTCAGGTACCAGGGAAAGCCTGCTACACGGGAGCCAAGCTTCACGTGTTCGGCGGTACTGCAGAGCCACGGGCCTACGGGTCAAGTGGCTACCGATTTCCCAACCTAAAGCAGCAAGGCTTGGCGCACCTTGGGGCTTGGCGCTCGCGCTGAACACAAGCTCGTCGAGACGGTCAGCCGCAGGGCTGAGCGGACGGGGTTGTGGCACTGTGCTGCCTCCGACTCAAGCTTTGCAAGCTGTGGTTGACCGTCACGTTCCTGGACCAGGAGCGGCCTTTTTCTTTTTTTCTTCCTCTTTCTCGTTTTGTGACGCACTGATGAAAAGAGTGGCGCGCGGGAGGTTTGAGTTCGCAAGCGGCGCGAGCCACCTGGGGTGTGCAGGAATCGCTTCCTGCGTAATCAAAAATATGATGTCGAGCCGGTGTTGTCACTGGGTTTGGGCTCCAGACATAACTAAAGGGGGTCGAATAATAACACTGTGTATATATTCGATTTGCCGAATAATAAGAAAAGTTCCGGGTAGCCGAACAGTAGCAGGATCAAATAGTGGTAGTGTTTTTAGACAACCAGACGTGTGTCAAATAACTGTTATTATTCGACCCCCCCCCCTTTACGTAGTGCCGAGGGATAAAAGCTTGAGAAGACAAAAGAATATACTCGGCGAAGCTGCTTCGACTCCGAATGGAAGGGAGGAAATATAGAGGTAGTGGGACATTAATACAATACAAACACAATTTGATTTGTTCTTCTTTTTTTACACCACCGTGTGTTGCTTTCTCGCTCAGGACTTTGATCTGTTGTGTTTGTGTGATTTGTCGTGTAGGGGTAGACCCGCATGACCTCACGTACGTTCAACACGTGGTTCGGTAGATACAGCACTTGGGATCCCTTCTGTTCTTTGTAGGGCAGCATCGTCGAGCATTTCCTTTCAAGCTGGCGCGTACGTAAAAAATACTCGAGGGGCTGCCTTGTGTTTACTTCGAAGGAGGCTAGAGGGGGAGAAACAATACAACTACAAAATGGGTCTTTTTTGTTGAACGCTTACGCCCGCCACTAAACCCAGATTTACCTGTGTTTCATGTGGGCTACAGCACATTTACCTCCTTTGATCTTTTGCAGCTGGCAGCCTCCTCAAGTATTTCCTACAAAGCAGGTTATACAAAAAAACAAAGTAGGCAATGCCGCCAGGTAGCGCCTGGCACCAACTAGATTTTCAGAAGTTTATTGATACGGTAGTGCCGCGGCATCAGCTATTTGCACAAGCACAAGCACACGGCTACGTGTCGTGTCGAAACGGAAGGTGCAGGGATGTAGTGAAGGGATTGACGGAGCGCGCTCGGCGGTGGCTCTTCAGATGAGAACGACGCACGAAAGCGCAGCTGGGGCTAGAAACGGAGGGGTGGTGGCGGGGAGTATGTCGGGCGCTCTGACAGCAAACGCACTCATTGGCCCCCGACACTGGGAGAGAGGGGTCCTGGAAGGAGGGGGTATGCGGTGATAGCGTGCTAGGAGGGGCGTGAGTCGTATCAACGCGGTCAATTAAGCCACGGACACAACAGGCGGTCCGACCACCGCCAGCGCAGCGAGCCTGGGCTGCCGCAAGGGGAGTTCATTTGCAGGAAGGCTGGCCGGTTATAACAGGCGGGGGGGCGATGATTTGCAGCCCTCGGAGGAGGACCGACTGTCCCAGCGGACTCGTGCGTTTCCGAGTCTTTAAATGCTGTAAATTCCGACAATCCGGTTGTGGGTGGGTGGGCAGTAAAAAAAAGAAATTGGGGGGGGGGGGGCAGCGCTCTTGTTAAGGATCAGCCACTTTGGCCGGATGGCCGGATAAACCAGACCCCCCCCCCTCTACAGTGCAGTTGCCTTGGAGGCTGGGTGGTCAAATTCTCCAAGGTGAAATGGTCAAAATTCCCTGCCAAAAGTGGGCCCACAAAAATTTTCCAAAGTGTGGTATTTGGGGTATTTGGGGACGCTACCTGTCACACTCGAAGGTGGTCACCACGGTGGGCGGTCAGAAAAAAAAAAATTTTTTTTTTGCTCCCCCCTCCACAGTGAAAATAGCCTGAGGGGGGGGGAGGGGGGGGGTCAGCCGGCTGATGGATGGATGGATGGTTCTTAACAAGATGCCTGGGGAGGGGGGGGAGGTGCCCATTCGACCTTTTTTTCTTTAGTATTTTTGGTGTGATCCATATGCCCGGTGCAAACCCGGCACAAACCCGGAAAAACTCAAGGGGGGTCCGATTTTTTATTTTGCACCACCCCTTCAGGTTATGGCAGGTGATCGCTGCAATCAAGCTAAACCGACTGCACCAGGGTCCTGTCGAGTAAAACCAACACCAATTAATATGTAAGGCGGCACCGAAAGTGTAGGTCCACCGCAGAAGGTACCCGGAATGCTTTGCCATTGCAGCGCTGAATACAGACAGGAACCACTATTTTCCAAAGCCTCCAGAGGGCAAGCCCGGTTGTGCTTGACGCAACGGACTACAACCGACCACCAGCCAGCAATTGCCTCTCAAACTCTCTTGATACTACGGGAACCGAGGAGCCTAGTACAAGCAGATTCCTCGCTGTTTCCAAATGAAGCATCATTTCCAAATTCGTGTGTCATGCTGGCTCTTGCCGGATGCCAGCGAGCGAGCGTTACTCCACCACCGCGCCGTAGCCTCCCTTGTGCCCTGGGTTCCATGATTGGCTGTTCTCGGCCGGTATGCCCGAGTCGGTGGTTCTTCAATTGTTGAACCCCAACGTCCGGGTCTGCCACTGGTGCGGCCCCGTTTCTCCGCTCCTCTGTCTCTTCTGCTTCACCCCATGCTTCCATCCGGGCCTGCCTGCGCTTCCAGTCCGCTGGGTATTGTTCCTGGGGGTGAATCTTCCATTTCGGGTTCCCGTTTTCGAGCGACCTGCCTGAGGTACGGCACGCTCTCTCGCTTGCCATCTTGCCTGCTCGTAGAACGGCCTCGAATTCCCTGCATTTGCGGCACTCATCGTCTGCATCGATGTTCTGCATCCGCGGTACGTGCTTACTTTTCAGTCGACAACTACTGCTCCCGACACATTGAGCTAATGCTAACTCCACTGCAGAACGAGTGGTGACCTGTCTCTGGTAATTGCGTGACGCTTGTTTGCACGCAGTTGCGCGTCCACGAACGCCACGCACCCATGCTCAGTAGCCATTCCTCCCAGCTGCCGGGGTTGTTGGTACCCGCATTTTGGAGTGCATCGAAACCCCTGCAGAGCTCAAACAGCGGCTTGGTCAGCCACAGTTTGAAAGGATGCGGACCCAAAGGTAGCAGTCTGCTCAGGCCATCTTAAGCCATCCGACAGCACCTAGGCGAGGGAAAACCGGTTGTACTTGATGGGCGGGGAACCCGCCCGTCCGAACCGCTTGTTGCCGACTTCTGTTCCGCTGGCACAGCCGAGCGGGTTGAGCGTGGGAACTTCTGTCCCTCGTTCTGATCCGATGGAGATGCTGCTCCTCTTTCCGTTTTCCAAGCTACGGAAGGGGCCTCAAACCGACAAAATATTCACGATACCGAAGCCCGTAGGCTGAACATGACAGAAGGGCGAGGGACCGCAAAGAGCGGGACAAACCCCCACGAGCACCAGACGATCATGAAACGTGGCAAAATCCACCGCGAAGCCTGAAATCTCCACGACCAAGGTTGCTAGCGGGTGCTGGGGAGACAAAAATAAAAAACCCGAACCCCCCCCCCGGTGCAAACCCGGCACAAACCCGGAAAAACTCCAGGGTGGATCACACCAATTTTGTGAAATTTTTTTTATATTGCTTCTCTCAGGCAGCATACTAGCTCTGACCTCGACCCCCGAGCCCAGAACTGGTAAACTGGTCTGTATCCAATTTTTGTGCACAGGAGGGCAGACACCCCCGTTCGGCAACGAATGCCTGCAGAGCGAAGTCGTACCGGATAGCGGTGGATGGTGGACGAAGAACGAAGAAACCAAACGCCTGCTACGGGAAACAAAGGGACGAGTGGGCCTACAACAGCGTCAGTGGGAAACAAAGGGACGAGTGGGCCTACAACAGCGTCAATGAAGGGCCGATTGCAGCAGCCTTGGGTTAGTCATCATATTTTTGCGCATGACCCCCACTTTGTCGACGCACGCTTCATACTCCGGCCACGTGGCGAAGTTCAGCGTTCTTGGGCTCGCAATCCACGCATTGAGGTACGCCTCCATAGCGCTCCTCGGGATGCCGCTGCCACGTTCATACGGGCCATTGAGCCCGAGCATTAGCACGTCGGTCAGCGTCTGCTCGTGAAGCCTCTTCCTGGCTTTTGTCAACACCCTTTTCATGTTTGAAAAGACACGCTCGACCGATGCTGTCCCCATTGGCAGGACAACAGCAATGGCAAACAGATTGTTTGTCTCTGGAAATGCCGTCGAAAGGTTCGATGACACCTTCCGTCGGCAGCACCACCTCCCGCACAGGCACATTAGCTGAGCAAAAAAACGAGCCCAGTTTCTGTAGACCGCGAATGTCATGCACTTTCTTTGGCCCCATTTTCCACTTTCTCCCAATCCT